>MWMN01000011.1:101047-115100 GCA_002968875.1 Cordyceps cicadae | reverse complement strand
GGGGGGGGGGGGGGGGGGGGGGGGGGGGGGACCCGACCGCGACCGCTCTTTCCCAGAGCCCGACAGCGTCGGCATGATGGTGGAAAAAAAACTGATTTGCTCTTCTTCCTTTGAGTGGGCGGGCGGGCGTGTGTGGGTGGCGAGAGAGAGGGAAAAAGCTGTCCACTCTGAGACAACAAGCACAGTACTGCCCTCTTCTCAGCCCATCTTTTCCCGTAAACTTGTACAGGGCTCTGCGACGAGAGAAGCGGATGGGAGGGGCAGATTTGTTTTTCTCTTCTCCCTGTGCTACGGGGGGGGGGGGGGGGGGGAAGGGGGAAGAGCGAGTTTGTTGTGATGATGATGGCGTCCACAGCGTTTTCGTGCTGTTGTAGAGCACAAGACCTTTTTGGGGCACAGCTTTTCTTGTCTGTCTTTGCGCGCTTTCGTGTTTCCCATCGTTTTTAAATTGTCATCCGACATTTGCAAAAGTAATAACAAAACAAGGGCGGTTCATCTAATCGGCGCCGCCCGCTGTTCGGTCAGGATCTTGATAGCGCCCGTTGCTACGCCGTTGACTACGCCGAAGAAGAAGCCAGGGTGCCTTTTTCCAGATTTCTAGGCATGCTATGTTAGTATGTAGTAGGTACTGGATAGCAAGGGTGGCCCGACGTCGGGCTCTGGGGGGGGAGGGGGTCAGGCGTCGAAAATCAGTGGTTCGCACCACGCCTGCAAGGCGGGCACTCGTTTCCCATTTGCTGTCGCATCCTCGTTGCCTGGCGTAGGCAAACAAAGGGAAACTTTTATTGTCGACCACCAAACGACCCTCGTCTCACGCCCAGAAGAAAGCAGGACGGGCGCTCTGGACTGCCTAACTGGGTTACCGGGGGACGGAACCCGCTGGAGGATCTGCAGGCGTTAGATTGGCCCCAAGCCGAGCAAGGCATTTTTCCCAAGCCTTGTGACTAGAAGCTGCTCGGCGCCGACGATTCCAAAGAGAACGCCATCGTGGTTTCCATCGGTAGTGTAAACGTTTTGCCTACGCTGGGCTTATCTCTGGTCGCCTTTGAGTCGGAATTGGCATAGTCTGCGAAAAAAAGAAAGATCTCACCAGATCAAACTTCCAGAAAAGAATCCGTACTTGTTGACCTCGGAGCCAGGACAGTTGAAAACAGAGCCCAGCGAGTTCGACCCGGCAGACAGTGCTGCCTCCTCACTCTCTAAAAGGCCCGTAGCGGCAGCCTCCAGTGAATGCGAGTCCCCCTCCCCCCTCCCTTCCAGAAGAGTCAGTAATCTGTGGATGATTCCTTAAACAGAGCATTTCCTTGCAATTTCTGTTTACCAAGTAACTATGTACATTGAAAATTTCCAAGGCATTCTTTGGTCGAAATCGAAGACAGGCCATGGTGGAAGGCGCCGTGAGCACAGCCCGCGGGCCGGATTAGCCTAGCCACACCACTGCGCAAACTGCTATTGAGGTGTCGTATATAGTTCAGAAGGACGGCGTAGATCCAAGAAATGCATGATTCCTCCAATAACTCAAGACGGACAGAAATTGCGGCCTGTAGACTGACTAACGGTTATCCGTCAGGTCTGGCCGGCCATGGGCGTTAAGCACTCGACAGCCCGCCACACCACATACTGCGAGAGCTCGTAACCGTCAGGCAGTCCGTGACGCGCCTGCTCACAACATGAGATCACTCTGCACCAAGTGTCGCAGGTTCTGCTAGCCACGGGGGATTGCATATGGGCAAGCTCTCTCTGCATGGAGGAGACGGAGCGCCGCAGCAGTCGACCACGAGCAACCCCCCCGAGCCCCCGTCGCCGATGCTGTCGTGGAAGCTACGAGCAGGATGCACCGCGCTCGATTCACGGCCGCCTGCATTGTTTTTTTGCCAACAATCCCCTCCAATTTCGCGGTGCTACAGAGTGAGGAGGGGGAATCTCCTGTTGGGCGAGAAAATGGGACGCAGCGTGGAGCGGCCAGGTCGGCGCTGTGTCACTGTGACGCGCGCAGCGGCGCGAATTCATGGAAATGCGAGACACTTGATGCTGGGTGAAGAAATCGGGCCAGGTCTCTCGTTTTGAAGAAGAAGGGGGAGGACCTAGATCCCGACAAGGGAGGCGCTGAGTGTGCTGGGGGGGGGGTGGCAGAGTGCCAGCATGTGCAGGTGATACTCACCTGCTTCGTGACGAGTTGCACAAATTTGAACAAATATAAGCCAAGAGTGAGGATTCACAGTATTTCTGGAGGGGAAGCACTGAATTTGCTGAAAGCTGTTGCTGCGCTGGCCTACCAGAGGTCATTGGCGATGTTGGGCTCGCGTCGCACAGGAACCCCCAGGTGGTCCGTGACGAATACACACCCATGATAACCGTATACACAATGATATAGAGAGAGACAGAAGACAGAAGATAGAATTTAGTAAATCTGTAGCTTTGGCCCCCAAATGAATTGGTCCTCTCACCGCCCACTTGAGATTTGGCAAGCAGCTGTCGTCGGCTCTGCCTTTGGAATGAAGCTTGGGGATGGTTTCTTGGAAAATCACAAAAAAAGGAAAAGTCATCATGGATCAGTAGACTTTGAACTCGAGCTCAGCGAGCTAGAGAAAGGAGGTCAAAAGTACACTAGAAGAAATTAATCTACATTTTTACTGCTACGGCTCGACCTTGCTTGCGCCAGTCAACATTCAGACACGGGCGCTCGCTGAACAAATTAAGCGAGCGCCCGTTTTTATGAGGGTTTGGGGTGTTATCTTATGGCAAGTTACCGTAATTAAAGCATGTGTAGAGTTGATCTATTTCATTTGCAGGTGTTGCAAGCACGAATTCACAAAATTATTCCTGTGCCTACACAACTCCGCCTAACCACTCCGTTGGCTAACAGGGGACAGCTGAAGATGAGCGTCAATTCACGGATCCTATTGCACAAACATTATCTCTAAAAAATGAGGCAAAATGGTGAAACTACATTCAACAATTGCAATACCATGCTCATCTATTGCGCTCTCGTTACTTGTCCATCATCGTTTTGAATACGGTCACGTGGATCCGCGTCGGTGCTTGTCGCGCCCATCGAGAAAACGACGCGCTAGCAGTTCTTAATATTCCTTACCAATGAAGCATCGGAAACGAAATTTTGTCGCATCGCCTCCTTCGTTCGATACATGGCTGGCGCGGCGATAATCGCTGACTCCGATGATGAGTCAGACGCCAACACGTTTTCACCACCACCAGCCGGCCAGCTAGAAGAACTGCATTCGTTTGCTAGCACCACTTCAGAACCTGTCAGCCTGGCCACGTCGTCGACAGATCCCGTCTTTTTCCAGGGCGTTTACAACGAGCAGCAGGATGCTGCTGCCAGGGAGCAGCGTCTGAGAGTCAACGGAGGGGACACTGCCAGTCTCCCGCCCACGGCGCCTACCGGCACCGAGCGAACAGACCCTGTGTCGCTACCTTCGCAGTATCCAGAAGGCACACCATCCGCCTTTGGGGAGACAGATCGAGTTTGCGCTTCCACCGAGACGAAATCAGCCATCATGAGGGGAAAGAAGACCAGGAAAAGCAATACGACGTTGGCGGATCCGTATGCTTTCCCTAGCAGCCCGGAAGACGGCGAGAGTCAAGACGGCGGACATCACGGCTTGCGCTCTTCATCAAGGTCTCGCAAAGCTGTGTGTTCTGGCGCTCCTGAAGATGACAATATGGGACCGCCCTCGAGGAAAAGACAGCGGCTGGAGGAACGAGGAAGTATTCCCGTGGACAGCTCTTTACCACCCACTGCGCCCCCAATCTACAGCAGCATTCCCCCAACAATGCCTCCAATAATTGTCGATGGCACCATTGACCACATGGTTGCGGTTGATTCAGACAATTATTTGGTTCCCACTATAGATATCAGCGACGACCCCTCACTCATTATTCATCCCCGCGGCCTAACCAGCATCCAGAAGGAGCAATATCAGGCAGTTGAACTGGCAAGGTCGAGCCACCCAGAGCAACAAAACTCGGACGGAGGTCCTCAAGTGCAGTCGAGCCGTAAATCTCAGCGCCAAAAACCATCAGCAAGCACGTCACCGCCCTCCAAGACGAGGTCGTCGAAGCGCCTAGGAAACCCTGAAGCTGAACCGGACCCTGCAGGGTCTGCTTCCCCCAGTAAGCTGGCCGATGCACAAGATCTAGAGAAAACAGTGGTCCTTCATGACCAGGAAAGGGAGGCATGCGGAGAGAACGATGACAAGGCCGTGAACGAAACAAAACCAGAGGACGTGTACGAAATACAACAAAAGCCAGTCAAGCCGCCCAAGAAGAAGAGAGGGAGGCCAAAACGAGCAGATAAGAAGACGCAAGCGACCCAGCATGCGCAATCGGAGTCAGCAGAATCCATCGAGGCTGCAAATCCTACAAAGAAAAGAGGGCGACCGAAGAAATCCCAAGCTGTCATCGAAGAGCAGAGCGAGGAGGTTTCACCGATAGAGGTCGAGACAGAGACGAAAGTAGTACCGGTTCATGAGACAGCGATCAAGACGGATAACACGGCAGATGAAGATACTGAGAATCCGACAGCACCAAAGGACATCAAAGACGACGACGAGAAGACGGCGGCTACATCTTGCCCTATGGCGAAAATGACGCCACAGAAACCAGCTGGCAAGCGAATAGCAACGCCACAGACTGGAAGTGCGGGAAAGCCATTGTATAGGATAGGATTGAGCAAGCGGTCAAGGATCGCACCGCTGCTGAAAACGCTACCGAAGTGAGGTGAAGGGGTTATATCGTCGCCCAAGATCCGATCGATCGTTGGCGCAAGGCGTCTTTGCTAGCTTCAAGTCCATCGTGCCGGGCTATGAAGGCCAATCGCGCTTCGATCAATGATTGCATGATATTCTAATGAAATAATGACTTGTTCCATGTTTTCGATGTTTCAACTTGCGCAAATGTCTCTGGCCGCGAGATGGCCACAGTGACAAACGCCCCGTTTACAAGCTGCACTAATAACTAGTTCGAGCTCACAACACAGCGGGACGGGACCCTGACAATTTTTGTACTAACGCGGGTTGTGGAGGAAGACCTACAAAATACTACGGAGTTTTATTGCGTTGAGCTTGTGGACAGCGACTTGGCCCGACTCTCGGAACACCGTGACTCTATCCGACTCCATCTCCACTGGTGGCTGCCCCTCCATCAAGTGACATGTGGTCAGTGACGGCGTTACCAGTGGCTAAACGATCATCATGAAAGCAAGTCTTGAAAACAGGAGTGAAGATTTACCTCGTACTCAATTGAAGCAGAAAAATTAGCCACTGAGTAGGAAAAGGCAGAACGACGGCAAACTCGCACCACGAATCGTGCCCCCATTTCCACCACGAATCGCCGATAACGGGTTCCCCCTCCCCCACCTGCGGTAGTTTTTTTGCGACGCCATCTTGTAACCGTCAGATCGACTTTAAACACCATCCTACTCAGCTTTGATTCCATGGTCGCTTTCGCTTTCCGCCAACTCTCCGTCCCCAACACGATAATTTTCCTCTAATATTTCACCCCGACCAAGCAGACAGATGGCGACCAATGGCACCGCTGCGGCCAATGCCCAGCCCGAGGCCACGACTGTCAACCCTTCACATCGCTATCTGAGCACTCGAGGCGAGGATTCAGGAGTGCGTCTTGACCTGCCCACCATGGGTTCAATACCTTCGAGTCTAGTAACAACTAACACCCTGATACAGTTTACCTTTGAGCAGGCTGTTCTCAAGGGCCTCGCCTCCGACGGCGGCCTCTTCATCCCGGAGGCCATCCCCGCCGCCACCAACTGGCAACAATGGAAGGACCTTTCCTTTGCCGACCTGGCTTACGAGGTCCTCTCGCTATACATTTCACCCGACGAGATCCCTCCCGCCGACCTCCGCGACATTATTCAGCGCAGCTACTCGACGTTCCGTCACGCCGACACCACACCCCTCGTCCACCTGGAAGGCAGCCACTACCTGCTCGAGCTGTTCCACGGACCGACATTCGCATTCAAGGACGTTGCGCTACAGTTTGTCGGTAATCTATTTGAGTACTTCCTAGTTCGTAAAAACGAGGGCAAGACGGGCAAGGGTACAGCAAACTCCTACAGACAGCACAACACAAAACAAGCAAGCTAACGGACTCACCGTAATACACAGACCGCCACCACCTCACCGTCGTCGGCGCCACCAGCGGCGACACCGGCTCCGCCGCCATCTATGGCCTCCGCGGCAAGAAAGACGTCTCCGTCTTCATCATGTTCCCAACCGGCCGTGTGAGCCCCGTGCAGGAGGCGCAGATGACGACGGTCCTCGACGCCAACGTCTACAACCTCTCCGTCGGCGGCACCTTTGACGACTGCCAGGACATCCTCAAAGCTCTTTTCGCCGATAAGGACGCAAACGCCGCGCTCAACCTCGGCGCCGTCAACTCCATCAACTGGAGCCGCATCCTCGCCCAGATCGTCTACTACTTCCACGCCTACTTCTCCCTCGCGCGCCAGTCGCCCGACTTCGCGCTCGGCGACAAGGTTCGCTTCGTCGTCCCGACGGGTAACTTTGGCGACATCCTGGCCGGCTACTTTGCGCAGCGCATGGGCCTGCCGGTCGACAAGCTCGTCATCGCGACCAACGAGAACGACATCCTCGACCGCTTCTGGAAGACGGGCCGCTACGAGAAGCAGGCGCGCGGGGAGGAGGGACAGGCGGCGGCCACCGTCGGCGCGGACCCGTCCGGCGTCAAGGAGACGCTCAGCCCCGCCATGGACATACTCGTCTCGAGCAACTTTGAGCGCCTGCTGTGGTTCCTCGCGTACGAGCTCGCCGCGACCGTCGGCATGGACGACGAGTGGAACAAGCGCCAGGCCGGGCAGGAGGTCGCCGGCTGGCTGCGCGCGCTCCGCGACACGGGCGCCTTCGGCCCCGTCTACCCGGACGTGCTCGCCGCCGCCCAGCGCGACTTCGAGAGCGAGCGCGTCACCGACGCCGAGACCCTCGACGCCATCACCCGCTTCTACCGCCGCGTCGGCCAGGTCCTCGACCCGCACACGGCCGTCGGCGCCGCCGCCACGGAGCGCTCCCTCGCCCGCGCCGCCGCCGGCGTCCCCCACATCTCCCTCTCGACCGCCCACCCGGCCAAGTTTTCCGGCGCGGTCGAGAAGGCGCTCGCCGGCGAGTCCGGGTTCGACTTTGCCGCGCAGGTGCTGCCGCCAGAGTTTGTCGGGCTCGAGACGAGGGAGCGCAGGGTGGCCACGGTCGAGAACGACTGGCGCAAGGTGCGCGACCACGTCAAGGCGCAGGTGGAAAAGGAGCTCGCGGGACAGCAATAGAGGTGGGGGGGTTACGAAAAAGACGAAAAGAAATAAAAAATAAAAATAAGTTGGTATTTCAGACCTGGGGCGCTTCAGGCATGTAAACATTTTGGATTGGTACATTTGACGTTTCGTTCTTTCCATAGTAGTAATAAGACAATGAAGCTTTGCCATAGTCTCCGCACATTTCGTTCTTTGTACTAGCATTTGTATTATATCGACCTGGTTTCGTCTTCCAATATTGCATAGTGTCGGGCCAGCTACACCCAAAAGACAGTGTTTCGCTGAAGAAAAGACAAGGGTCAAAAAGACCTTTCCGCCATAGCAACCGCCGACACAAAACGTCGAGAAAGGATGCACAATTCAACAAGCTGGTACTAGAAATCATTCAAAGAAACGCCGACATAGATGCATCAATAGAATAGGTAGCGCGGTTTCCTCCGAGGGCGCGCATACGAGTCTTCAAACGTTTCCTCAGGGCATCAGCAAGCTCACGATGGCAAGGCTAGCCATCCCGGGTTAGTATACAGGCGAATGCTTTCTCCAAAGCAGCAGCAACTGGAATGTCGAGTACATGGGAGCCTCGCTTAGCCATTGTCTTTGATGTGCTTCTTGATAAACTCAAACGAGGAAAAGAAGATGGCATTGACGACGCACGAGCGGCTCATGGAAACTGCCAGCCCCCGATACATGTCGCGCTTGAAGAATGTGATTTTGGGTGCAGGTTCGACCTTTTCGCCACGCGCGTAGAGAAGGGAGTTCCGCTGATATATGCTCTTGGCCGAGTCGATAGGATCTGCGGCTGGTGTTAGTTTTCCATCAGTAGGAGCGGGGCGAGGCGCTCGTCTTACATATTATGGCCCAGGAAATGAGGCCACAGGAACCGCCAGCTGCTACTACAGCCAGCTTGTTGCTGCTGTCCCCCGCAAGAGTAGTCCCGAGTTGCTTTCCGCTCTCATACACCATAAAGTATATGCCCGTCCCGACTGTATCTCTCACTAGTGATTGTTAGTGGGATTGAAAAGGGCCCTCAGGGGCGAACTTGCATTGATGTAGCCGGAACCCAGTATAAAGACCCAAGACACCTCGGTGTTTTACGATGGTCGCCATGGTCCTTAGAGTACCCTTGTTCTGATAGCTTTGGGCGATGGCGGCGCTTGTTTTCTTGGCTCCGCCGCGCTCTGCTAGCAAGACTGCTACTTGTGAACTCAGTTTGCTGAGCTCGAACGGGCAGGCTAGTATGGGTATAACAGCTCCAGCCGTTGCACCGGCTGCACCAAAGCATGCAATCGAGTACATATTTGGGTAATTGCCCGGCTTGTTGACGTAGCGCAGAATATCGAACCCCATATTCTGCTTTACCCATCCGGCGTAGGCATATTTCGCTCGCTGATATATTGAGAATGAGACGGTGCGTACGAGAGTAATGCTGGCCATGGGGGCCGTCACACCTGATTTCCGGTAGAATCGTTAGTAAGTTGTTTCAAAGCAGATAGATGCGTGCCAGATAGTATTTTGGAAAGACGCCACAGCAAGGATACCGTACTTACCGCGAAAAAAGCCACCCAAAGATTCCGTCTTGTAGGTTTGCTTCACGCAATCGAGAAAGCCACGGTACTGATACGTCTGCATCCGAGTCTTGACGCTGTCGAGAGGAAAGGCGACGAGGGTTGAAAAGGCGCTGGAGCTGCTGGCGGCGATTTCGATGCGGTAGCGTTTCGTAAGAGATTGGCGCGGCTTCTCACGCGCGGCTGGTGCAGCATTCTGTGTAGCTGACGGAGTCGCGTTGCCTGGCATCGTGGAGGTGATTTGAGGACGAGAAGTGGCTGCAGGCGCATGTAGTGTGTTGGTAGAGCTCTCGCTTGTGCTCATTGCCTCTGGCGAGATGGCAGCGGCCGGTCACAGACGCGTTCAGGCTATGGCCCCGACGATACGAGGCCAAAGTCTGGAGCGGTGATCGCAGCGTGGCCAGTCGCCAGAAGCGCCGTGTCCATCAATCGTCTGAGACTCGATCGGAAGGGGCGGGAAGTCGTGGCGAAGAGTGCCGCCCAAGATGTTCGGATTGAGATCAATTACGACGCCGAATGCGCTAATGACCAAGAGTGAGTCTCGGAAACGATTTCCTTTGAGCGGAGTTTACTGCTTTTGAACAGGTAGAAGAATTGGAAGGTATTGTGAAAGCCCGAGGAACGAATGAGGTTGGATACGGCGAGAAGAGGAAGAAGGGAGAACTGGAAGAATTGGTTTCACTCGATGATGAACCCGATGGCGGGGCGGGGGCTGCGAGGTGGTAGTCAGTCCGTAGGTTAGTATGTTAGTAGGTAGGTAGGTAGGTAGGTAGGTAGGTAGGTCGGTAGTATGTAGGTACATAGATAAAGGTAAGAGGTATGTAGGTAGCCAGGAAGGCCCGCCGAATCGGCCGACGTAGAAGCCAGACCAAAATGGAAAGACACAGCGTGTGGCCTATGTATGCCCAGATCAAACCCGGACGCCAGGCGTGAGAGACAGTTTCGATGAGAATGGATGAAGGAGGACTGATTGATTGTCTTCAAACAGACGCTATCTTGGTCGCAGCTCTACAGATGAGGGGATCGAAAAGGTGGAGATGGGGCTAGGCATAGGTAGTGTTCCTACACGTTAAACTTACGAGGTTAGTAGTTCGCAGTTATTGGTAGGCTGCCAGGTATGGTAGTAGCTAGTCGCTACAGAGAGAGAGGGGGGTTAACCAATGCTCTGAATGTGCAAAGCGAATCATTGCATGAGCAGTAAATCGACACTGTCGCCGACCAAGTCCTCCTCAACAACACAGAAATGATACATTGTCTCCGGGATTCATTCAACAAGCTTCAGGCGGGAAGCTCCTTCAGACAACTCAACCTATCAAGCCGAGACAAGCTACTGCAGGTTTCCTTGCTCCTGTGGGGGCTGCATAATACGGTTTTAGACCCGCTGCGATAGGCCGGTTGGTGGTGAGGACTGGTACCTCTCGCTTACATTAATTATTACTGCAGCTTTCCCTCCGTTTGACAAGGCTCCCAACTCAAACAACACCAACAGCGTCCGTCAAGCCTCAGCACGTCAACGATCAAGATTGAAGTCGATTATATGATATATTTCTTCTACTTCGCCGTCTTTGATGTGATAGAACAGCTGTCATCCCTCCATCAGGCTTTCCGATCGACTCCTCACCTATATGACGAGCTCTCTCCCGACTGTTGGGTCCATCACCGGGCGGATATGCTGTAGATGGCCCGGCACGAGATTCGGACGACCAATAAACTTGATCCAGCTGTATGGGTCGGCGAACTCGTCATTTGGTGACGCACGCTGGCCCTGAACCGCCTCGGGAAACTCGCCTGCCACACCGACCGAGCCTACCTCCGTCTTGTACGCCTCCCATAATCGCATCAGTGCGGCAAACTTGTCCGGTTCTGAGTAACGAAGATTCTTGGTCTCGCCGGGGTCATTTTTCATATGGAACAACTCCCATTCCTGTGGTCCGCGCGGCGCTGGCACAAACACTAGCTTCCAGTGGCCTTGCCTCAATGCTCCGGAGCCGGCAATCTCGAACCCCGTCACATAGGTCTCCTCGTGGATGCCAAACTCCTCATCCATGCAGCGCGTTGTCTCGTAGGTGGTTTCCGACTGCATAGAGCGCAAATATGGCAGCCAGCTTTTCCCCCGCAGCCCGGCAACCTCTCGGCCCCTGTAGTGTGTGCCTGGGTGCGTCAAGCCAGCCATCTCCAGCAAGGTTGGCACAATATCCATGACGGTGCAATATGCTTTGGTAATCCGGGCATCCGAAGTATTCGTACCCTTTGGTGGCTTCACAACAAGTGGAACTCGACAGCCGCCTTCTGTTGAGTGCATCTTAAACAGCCTCGATGGGGCCGTGGCGGCTTGTGCCCAAAGTGCTCCGTACCACACGAAGGAATCTCCTCGGCCGATATTGTCGAGGGAGTTGTTATAGTATTTGGCAATATGGGCTGCCACCTTGTCTCCCATGATCGGCTGGGCTTCATAAGAAGCACCTTCAGCCCCGTTATCCGACATGAACAAGATCATGGTGTTGTCATATTCTCCCGTTTTACGGAGATGGTCGATAACTCTGCCAATATTCCAGTCCATTCGATCAACCATGCCAGCATATACCTCCATGGCTCTGGAAGAACTGTCCCTTGTTTCTTGAGGCAAATCCTCCCATTTCTGAGACTCATGCTCACCAACACACACAAGCGGGTGGGAAACGACGTCCTGGTCGACGAGGCCAAGCTTTTTTAGACGCTCGATTCGTTCAGATTTGAGACTATGAGGTCCATTGCGATACATCCCTATGTACGATCAGTCAAAGGGTCATTTGAGGAGGCAGTATTCTGCTACCGTTTTGGAAATCATACCACGATATTTATCTGCCACATCCTTCGGAGCTTGTAGCGGCCAGTGAGGTGCAGAAAATGGTAAGTAGGCGAAGAACGGTTTCTTGCCATCATCATTGTCTCGCTCCGAGAGATATTCTATGAGTTTAGAGGCATAAACATCCGAGGAATAGAAGTCCTCCGGAAGTTCGGCAATTTGACTGTTCTCGACGTGTAAGGCTCTAGTGGCTGTTTCGAAGAAACGGTCCGCATGGTCCTGATCCTCATAGGCTGGTTCATAGCCTGGGGTAGGGAGCAGTGTCAGTAGATGCTCGCGCCGTTTGCCAATTCGATAGCAACGTACCATAGTGGTTGGCACAGCCAGGCAACAGTGCAAAAGACTGGTGGAAGCCACGACGTATGGGGTAGTGTTGGGGTTTCAGTCCGAGATGCCACTTCCCAGCCATCATGGTGTGATAGCCACCGTCTTTCAGCAACTCTGGAAGAGCAACGACACGCTCATTCAAGTAACCCTCATGGCCAGGCCGTCCTTGGTGAGCTGCTGAGCTACGGGTGAACTCGGCCAACTCTCCTAGACCGGCAATGTGATGGTCGGTGCCTGTCATGAGCATGGACCGAGTGGGCGAGCATGCTGCGGCAACATGGAAGTTTGTGAAGCGGAGGGCATTGTCTTCTCGTGCAAGAGCATCAATGTGCGGTGTCTGGATCTCGGAGCCAAAACACCCACAATCGCTAAAGCCCAGGTCGTCGGCAACAATAACCAAGAAGTTGGGCCTCGTCATTGGAAGAGCGCTGCACTCAGCAGAACCAAGACCAAGCGGACAAGCGACGCTTAACGGTACACTGACCAGGACGGAAGGAAGAAGCACGAGTTAAGTACAGGCAGACAATAACAGGCACAACCGTCTACGAAGAAAAGCAATTTCATTTCACGGGTTGAAGCAGCCTCGCCACGACAAGCTGAACCCCGAGACGAGGAACTCGCACGAGCAGGGCTGCGCCGTCCTGCATTGCCACGAGGCATGAAGCATTGAAGAGCGAGTTTGTATGCGGACTTCGGCAAGCCAGCCTAGCTCAGGCGGTCTTGGCTTTCCACGCCCACTCCATGCAAGCAAAAATACAAGGGCAGGTATCGGCCAGAAATGCGAGCGAGCGGAACCACAACCTGCAAAGACGGAGAGACGGTATGGGGCGGGGAGGAGAACAAGAGGTATCCCGGCGGGACAAAGTGTGGCGCCACGGAGACGAGACATAGCTGCAGGCCGGGCCAATCCAATCCAATCCAGAGGCGCCCTTGGCCTCGCCAATTTTCTGCGGCTGGTTTCCTGTGTATGCAGAGAGCTCGGAGCAATCATGTATGCGTGACAGCGGGCGGGCTTGCGTGGCTGTTTGGCGCAGGCAAACAAGCTACGTAGTAGGCTGCAACTACAACTCGGCCATCCACTCCATTGGTAATGAAGCAAAGTTTAACAAGGGCCACTGCACTCTCCTTCGAGGTCTAGGTCGTCGGCGGCCTGGGCCAAATTTCGCCCTCCCATGGCCTCGCATTGTGTGAGACGACCCTTGGCACAATGATGCAATTTGCCCTTGACGCTCAAGTTCGATGGGAAAGAAATCCGATATTCCAAAGGTTTTAACGTTTCCGCCAGACCTACATTTTTCATAGCTTGGTGATTGTCAAGACGACAATGACATATTGCATTGATTGTACGCTCGCTCACACCTTGCTACCCGGAACCGTTGGGGAAGCGGCCACCTCCGGGAATCGCTCGCCATCTCGATTTCCAGCAAGTTGGTGGATTGGAATTAGTGGTCCGCGTAAATCACCATGGATACGACCAAATTCAGAACAACACGAAAAACTTATCCAAAGGCGGCGGTGCGGGCGGTTCGTGGCTTACCTAGCGGGCGTGCGTGGTTTCATCCTGAAGCGTTATTACCAGCGGAGGAACATTTCCGTGAAAGAAAAATCGATTCTTATTAGAGCAGAGACACTAACAACCGCCAGTTTATCCGTAACGTAACTGCCAACATAATTCACGACATCACCCACGATCGAACTGGGGAACAGACATGGCTCGACCCGTCCCATCTCGAACCCGGTGACACGGCGGAAAGAAAGCAAAACGCAAAAGAGTCCTATCCGAATCCTCATACTCACCATAGCTGAGTTGGGCTCTTGCCGAGTCACCTCTAACAACTGCCGACATGAATGATTCGCTCGCTCGTTGAAACCTATGTGTCTCATCCGTATTCTGCATTGTTACTTCGCATCCCTCAGCGGGAATCGGTTGCGGAGATGTGTGACACAAAGGACAGGAAACTGGCCGTGTCCGCACAAGACGACAGCTCACCTCGATCGTCTCAGCTCGGTTACCCC
>MWMN01000011.1:68090-91718 GCA_002968875.1 Cordyceps cicadae | reverse complement strand
TTCCCCCCCCCCCCCCCCCTGAGAGGCTTTTTTTTTTTTTCTTCTTTTCGGCCTGATGAATGGATGGGGGTTTTCTCTCACGCATGCATGCTGGTGCGCACACGCACACTCGCCGCACTGCGGCCAAGCAGGTCAACTCAGTCCACCTGCATGCATGGAGGAAGGATTGAGGGGAGGGGAGGGAGGGGGGGGGAGCTGGGCCTGACTGTTGTTTCCCCATGTCAGATGTCAGCTGCCCGTAACTTGGGTATCTTTTGGGGTGGTGGTGGTGGCGGCGAGGCTCTCCCATATTGGATTTGTTGGTTGGGCTGTTCGATGAACATTTGGTCCAACGCCCGGTGATCCTGCCGCTGCCTGAGGCTGATGATGACTTGCTGCACGATGAACGTGGGCACGCTCACATGCCCGCCTTCTCGACGCGAGACGGCGTATACGCCCTGCTGTGCCAAGGGTGTGGTGTTTCTTCGTGTCTGCTGCGTAATACCTGAGTCCCGACATTTGGTGGTAGTGCAGCTGTGCCCCCTCAAGGGTGATTTGGTGAGTCTAGATTAAATTTAGGGAGAAACGAATGTGGTTAAATCAATGGGTGTTTATAGCCAAAGCATCCCCCCGACTGGTACAATGCGATGCTCCTTGCCAGTACCGTACTGGTCAAGTGACGTCAGTTTGCCGTATATCTCGGCACAATGCAGAAGCCGATCTCTTACAAGGAACAATGACAGGTCGCAAGATGAAAATGCATTACTTCTCAATGCGTTTACTGGGATGCTCCCAGCAATATCTTCGTTTTCTTCGTTCTCATTGTTTCTTGATATCTCGGTCTCTATCTTACCCGCCCAACTCGCCAGTGTGAAACAAAACGACTCTTTTTGTAATACCAAATACGCCCATTCGATTTTTCCAACCTGCGGCTGGCAATAGTCAAAGTTGATACATCCGAGCTTAGGCTTTGGTCGTGGGAACCTCCTCGACGCCATCCTCCTCGTCGTCGCCGCTGTCGACATCCTCGGCATCCTCGCCGCCAAGGTCGGGCATCTCGCCGCCACCAGCCAGCTTCGAGAAGTCGATGCCACCAAAGTCACCTAGGACATTATTAGTACTGTGGATCAGGTCGGACAGAAAGGCAGATATGCAGCCGGGCGCCACCGCACCAGCGGCAATCATGTCCTTTCACACTCGCACATCACGTACCTCCCATGCCAGGCATGCCGCCCATACCACCAAACTGTGAGAAGTCCTCCTCAGGGGCCTCATTCTGCTCGTCCTCATCAACCCACTTATCGAAGTCGGTCTTGAGGAAATGCAGACGTTTGCTGTCCTTGAGCAGGCGGGGCCAGTACTCCTCCTTGAGCTCCTTCTTCTGGAGCTTCATCTCCACGTTCTTGGCCGTGTGGTTGATCTTACTCTCGGCGGGGTCGATCTCAGCAAAGAAGTCGAGCACGACATGGTACTTGCGCTTGAGGGTACCGGAGGTACCGGTGAAGGAGAGCGAGTTGGGTTTGAGATCCAGCTTGATGTCGTCCTTGGGAATGTCGGGGACGGAGATAGTCAGGTAGACAAAGTTCTTGGCCGCATCGGAGCTGGAGGAGCGCTGGGCCCAGAGGACTGCGAAGCCGTTAGTATGCGGTTGGGACAGCCACCGAGGTGGTGCGTCGGCAAGTGGTAGTGGCGGTGGTGGGCGTCGCGCGGAGAAAAGAAATCATCTGCAACCTTCGATTGGGTCTGGATGCATGCGCGTGGCGCGACGGGTATGATGGTTTAGGATAGCTGGAGGCAGTCGGGGACGAATTCCGACAACCCTCGCGCTGCACGTTTGGCTGTTCGTTCACACCAAGATGGAGAGGGACGACCTACCTTCAGGAGTGGCGGTCTCAGTAGACATGGCGGAGATTTGTGGCTGAAGATTAAAGAGAATTGCTTGACGACGAAGTCACAAGAAAGAAAGAAGCTACGCCTGCTGAGCAATGGCTAGTCGTGCGTTTTGGAGCGCGGGATCGCAAGGTGAGATGCAGACGAGTGGAAGATGTGATGGAGCAAGAAGGTTGATTTCAGAAGTGGCGGCGCAGTTAGAATTGTGCTGTAGCAAACGGAGATTCGACTACTGCAAGTCACTAAATTATTTAGTCAGTGTTACCGGGATTTTTTGTTTGCAGTGTTGTTGCCTTGCCCCTCTCTCCGTTACCCGCCTTCAGCCCATTCTGGCACCTTCTACGGAGGCAGGGAGCAGCTCCGTGCGCTAAGGAGTACATGGCGGTCATAGCAGCCCTTCTGCTTACACCGAGTACCTCGTTAACGTACTCCTGCTCTGTGGCACTGTGTGCCGACCGCAGCAACAGCTGCCCCTCTGCTGGTCGCCGCGCAGCTGTGGGCCAGGCAACCTTGTGGTATTTATCATTTACGTGTGGCGGCATTGTATGCCAGGCATGCCTTTAGTTGACGATCAAAGATGAGTAACGCCGTCGATTATTCAATCTACGAGAATTGGCAATGATTCCCTCCCCCCAAAGCATGTCTCATCCGCCTTCAAAATACGCTGCATGTCAAGACCATCTGTAAACGCCACTGTCAG
Organism: Cordyceps cicadae; assembly: GCA_002968875.1. NCBI lineage: Eukaryota > Fungi > Ascomycota > Sordariomycetes > Hypocreales > Cordycipitaceae > Cordyceps > Cordyceps cicadae. Next base: position 89,149 of record MWMN01000011.1, on the reverse strand, counting down.
TGAGCAGAGCAACCCCGCTGCGCCACATATTCAGGTGGCTGCGTCTACCACAGTATGTACTGACTTTGGCGGTGGGGTTCAGTACATACATGATGGCCGGTGTTCCATCGCAGCTATTACCTCTCGCTACATCCCGCATCGACAGCCTTAGACTCAACAGGCTCTGTAGCTAGAGCGCGAGCACAGCACAGCTATCTATATCCTAGACGAACGCAAGACAAGCACACATTCTCAGCCACCGGCTCAGATTGGCCTCATCCGACCGTCACCGCTGACCTTGAGTTATCGACTTCCCCGCGCCGAAAGCACCATGGAGACGCTTCGGGCCGTCTTCACCAAGCCGGACCCTCAGGCACAGGTACGCGACAGACCACTTGAAGCGCTGGGTATCCTCTTCGACGTCATCTCCTGACGCCCTGCCACGTCTCTCATTTTAGGCCCGAAAATGCAACGCACTATTGCGCACCAACATCCGCAAGCTCGACCGCGACATCAACAATATCAAGCAGGCGGAGGCCAAGGCGCGGCAGCTCATCATCCAAGCCGACCGACGGGGGCAGCGGGACCCGTCGCGCGCCGTACAGGCCCGCAAAGAGGTGCGCCTTTACGCCGGCGAGCTGATCCGCGCGCGGAGGCAGACGGCGCGCCTGCACACGGCCAAGGCGCAGCTCGGCTCGGTGCAGATGCAGGTCAGCGAGGCCTTCGCCGTGCGTAAGATTGAGGGCTCCATCCGGTCCAGCGTCGGCATCATGAAGGACGTCAACACGCTAATCAGCCTTCCCGCGCTGGCCGTCACGATGCGCGAGCTCGGTACCGAGCTCGTCAAGGCCGGCATCATCGAGGAGATGGTTGAGGACGTGCTGCCCGAGGATGCCGACCCGCTTCTGGAGGATGACGCCGAGGTCGACAGGGTCCTGAGTCAGATTCTCAAGGACAAAAAGGAGACGACTACTGTGGCCGCGCCGTTACCCGCGGCGCCGCTGCCAGACCCGGAGGTGCCCGTCGCGGAGGAGGAGGAGGAGGACCCGGAGGAGATGATGGATCAGATGCGAGATCGTTTGAATGCCCTGCGGAGCTAGACTCGGATACGGTCATGTTGCATGCCATGCGGCACTGGCCTTTTGTTTGGTCATGGCAGCGGCGTTTGGCGCTTGGGATACATTTGCTTCATTTAGCCTCTTGGGATACTTAAAACATTATACAGGCTCCGATTGTGATCTTCTCTCTTTTCTTGAACAATTTAACGCGCAGAGATGCGATTTTTTCCCAAAAGCGTAGTGTATGCCGCGACCTGGAACAGAAATACCCATGACTCGGCGACGGAGTGTATGTAATTAGAGGTCAAGTCCAGCAGTGGGGACTTCACGAAACAGGTCACCAGAAAGGCGTGTATCATTCCAATTCACCTGTCTTTAAATGGCACAAAGCCTATCAAAATCTTGTCATCGATTTTCCTCTCTGCACCTGCTGTGTCCCTCCTGTGAAGTGGTGCGTGCGGCGGTTGGGCTACAAGAATGGCCCGGGCGCTAATCTCCTATATTGACTGACTGTAAACAGCAGCGTCAAGGCTCCCACCGCCTCGGAACAAGCTTCCTCCCTGTCACAACCCGTCTCGAGGGACACAGCCATGTCGTCTCTAGTACGCGCGCGTTCGCTGCGCAAACCGGCCGGCCCCACGGCCCTGCATCCCCCCCGCGAACGGCCTGGCGATCCGATCCCCGATCCCAACCGCAACGGCTCGCCCAGTCGCCTCCCCACGAAGCCAACATCGCGTCCGACGAGCTCTGCGAGGGCGGCGGGCACAACGGCGACAGCCGGACTGTCACGGTCGACGAGCGTGCGCTTGAACAGGCCGGGAAGCTCGTCATCCACTGCGTCGTCCTCGGCGGCGGCGGCGCCGACGATTCCTAAGAGGTCCGTCTCGCTAGGCAAGAAGACTGCTCCCGCCACCAGTGCTCAGGGCACCGCCGCGGCGTCGCCCGCAAGGAAGGATGCACACAGATACCCGCCCCTGTCCTCGGCGACGCGGCCATCGTCAATGGTCTTGAGGCCCACGCCGGCGGGCTCGGCGGCAACTGCACCCACGGCGACCAGACGCACGGCCCCGACGCACGCGCGTGCTAACAGCACCGCAGCGTTGGGCACAGCACGAAGGCCCACGACGCAGCCATGGGTGGCTTTGCAAGACCAGAAGAGCAAGCCACAGCCGCCATCACGCGGTTCAGCATCAGCATCACCCGCCGCTCCAAGCACACCCAGGCAACGTGCCGTGTCCGCCGACAAGCAGCCCCCGCCCAGCACGCCAGCAGCGGCCACAGGCAAGACGCCGCGGCTACGGGCACTCAATCCTCTGCAGCAGCGCTTGTCCCCCGGCAAGCCGACCACGCCCCGGCCACCGTCGCCGTCGAAGCCCCCAGCCGCGGTCGCCGCCGCCGCCGCCGCGGAAACGGCGCGCCAGCAGGCCGCGCTGGTACAGCTACACCTGCTCCACTGCGATGCCGGCCGGGTTGAGGCGCAGTGGCACGCCAGCGCCAAGTCCAAGCTCGGTGCGCGCTTCCGCGGGCTGCGCGATGCCCACAGCGCGCTGGCGGAGCGCGAGGCGGCGGCCGTCGAGGCCGACAACGTCGAGGCGCTGGAGTGCTGGACCGCCGCCCGACGGGGTCCGCCGTTGGACGAGAGGGTGCGGGCGCTCGATGCCGCCATGAGCGGCGTCTGGGCGATGAGCGAGCCCGGCGGCAAGTACGCGCGTGCGGTGCGGCGCTTCGAACGCTGGTTCGAGCGCGTCATGGATCTGGAGGAGGCGCGGGACAGCGGCACCATCGGTCTCTTGGTGGGCGGCGGCCGGCACCACGGGAGCATCGGTGGCGGCGGCGGCGGCGGTGTGGAGGAGGCGCTCTTCGCGCCCCGGATGGACCCGGCGTGGGCGGAGGACTGCGCGGCCATGGCGCGAAAGCTCGAGGTCTGGCAGTGCCAGCTGGACGACGCGGGTGGCGACGACGACCTTCGGCTAGCCGGCAGCGACGGGACTGCGGCGAGGACGACGCTGGGAAGGATGCTGGAGGGCGCGCGCAGCCTCGTCTCGGGCATGCTGGCGGAGCTCGCGGCCATGGAGGAGATTCGACAGGCGGCGCTGGCTCGTGAGGAGGACTGGATCGAGGCCATGAACCGGGACGACGACGAGGATGACATGGGCCGGCGTGCCGGGGCAGTCTGGCGGGCTCTGTGAGGGATGGAGGGCCGTAAACTGGAGGAGATGAGGAGATGGTGATTGTAACTGTGCATGAGCGGCGTTTTCTTTTGACCTTTTGAACCGGTCATCTTACAACTGGCATCGTAGCATTCTAGAATTCTCTTTTTTTACGAACATGAATTGAAATTGTAAATCTCTATGCGTGTGCTAAGCTAGATGGAAAAGTGTTTGTCTCATACTTGTCAAGCTGTAGCTGCTGCTATCTAAATGCACCCCCCTCATATGATGGTCCCCCGCTCTCTCACAAAGCAATCTCATCCACTAGCTCGGCATCTCTCCCTTTGTGATTTTCATCTTTTTTTTTTTTGCTTCATTTCCTCATCCTTCCGCACTCCCCCTTTATAGGAACGAACGACGGGGGAAGCCAACGCCCTCCACGGCCGGCTCGTCGACGAACCAGCTCGCGCGGTCGCCCGCGCCCTCGTTGACCAGCGTGCACGGCAGGCCGTCCGCCGCGTCAAAGATGCGCTTCATGACGTCCTTCTTGCCCGCGCCCGTCGCCACGAACGCGACGCGCACCGCGTGCGTCACCACCGGGAGGGTGAGCGTGACGCGGCGCGCGGGCGGCTTCGGCGAGTCCACGATCGGGGCGACCCAGGCGGCCGTCTCGCGCAGCAGCTCGTGGCCCGGGAAGAGCGAGCAGGTGTGGCCGTCGGGCCCGCAGCCGAGCAGGACGAGGTCGAAGATGGGCAGGCGGACCGAGTCGCGCGACGCGAACGAGGCGACGAGGGTCTGCTCGTACGCGTCGGCGAGCTCCTGCGGGTCGGCGAGCCGCTCGGGGTCGATGGCGTGCACGGCGGGCGGCTGCTGGTCCGCGGGGAGCTTGTCGAGGAGCTCGGCCTTGAGCAGGGCGTGGTTGGAGTCGGCGTGGTCGAGGGGCACGGCGCGCTCGTCGGCGAAGAAGACCTCCCACCGGGAGAGGTCGAGGACGTCGCCGGGGCCGGTCGAGGGCGCGAGGAGCGCGGTGGCGAGCGTGCTGGGGAGCGAGCCGCCGGAGACGGCGACCTTGAAGGTGTCGTGGCGCGCGAAGCCGGCGTTTTGGCTCTGCACGATGTACTGCCGCAGGGCGACGGCGAGGGCGTCGACGCTGGGGAAGGCGTAGAGGTTGGGCTGCGTCTTGGGCATCGTTGTGTGTGGTGGGCGGGAATGGGAGAGAGTGGGCGGGGGGGCTCGGCAGTGGGTGGCGAGAAGGCAGCAGATCAATTGTGAGGTCGATCGGGATGAGTTTTATTGGCTATCGACAAAGGATGTCGTCGGTCAGTACGTAGCGGCAGGGTCAGGTTATCGTCCCTTGGTAGGTTTTGGGTTCCTGCAGTTTGAGTTTGTATGAATGTAGGGATGTATGTAGATGGAGATTGGCGGGGTTGGAGGGGTTGTTGACCAGCAAGCGTTTTTTTTTCCCCTTTAGCTGCTTGGGGACGAATGATGTAATAGCACGGGTTTTTTTTTTTTTTTTTGGATCTTGGAGCTGTTTCCTGCTCGATTCAACCCGTTTTACAGGCGTGGCAGTTGAGATGCTGTTTGTTTACCTATTTGGTGAAACTTGAGCACATGTATACATACGTGTCCCTCCTGCGTTGATGTGCCGACTGCAACAGGTCTGACGGCAGCCAAGAGGTGTAACGCAGAAACCCCTTTTACTTTGCCGTGCTCTTATTATTAAATGATGGTATCTGTAACACCTCCTGCCTCTCACCGTCATCTCAGCCACTTTCTTGCATCCCTCATTATGCCGCTATGCCGCTTCCCTCGTCTCGCAGGCCAGTCGCCTTTGTTGAGACGGTTGCGGCGACAGAGCCGCATCGCATCTCGCCCCCGCCCAGTGTGGAATAGCCGTTCGGGACAGTACAAAAGGGCATCGTTACCATGGCTCACGTTTTTCTCAGTATTGTAGTAATAACGAGCAGTCCCTAGTTCAGCCACCAGCCTTGGACCCGAAATTTGATCCTCATCAACCAATGCTCATCGTCAATACCAGAATCGCCAGACCTGTGACAGATACGAAGAGGAGAAGTCAAACTGGCTTGTCGATTCAAGCAACAATCAAGTACAGTTGGGCGGTTACATGTACTGTTTGCACGAAGAAAAGAAATATCGCGCCAATCTGTTTTATACTACTCCATGAGGTATTTTTTTTTTTAATTAGCCACAAAAGCTCAGCGTCTACATATCATGGCGCGCTCACGGAGATAAACTTCCGCTTGTTATGTAAGTCCTCTGGTCAAACTTGAATGGTTGATGAGGCTCGTTCGCAGAATAGTCCTAAAATAATGCTGCCGAGGCAGCCAGCCAGCTGGCGGGATGGGCATAGCTAAGCTCATGCCACATGGGACTATTTGAAATGCCATCTTGCCTTGGACGCCATTGTCACGGAGGGACAACTGCCTAGGTCAATGAACAAAGTTTTTCAAGATGGACCGGGTCATCCAGAATCATTCGATAAGCAGGGGTAGGGATTTTCCATTAGCCTCTTCTGAACCACCATCGCGGTTGCGATGGCTATTTGGTTTTTGTTTTCGTAGGGTAGTGGTATGCCAAAATCATCCGACTCGTGGGCGTACGTAAAACTATGACCCTCCGAATGTCAGGACTGACCGTACTGATAGCTACGTGTCATACCAACACGTACCTAGTTGGTGGCATGGATTTCTCAACTTGGGCAAATGGTGAGTCCGGCGGGGGCACGGCTTCTTGCAGGCTGGAGGCGGCAGAATTGGCCCTAGCCGTGCCGAGGAGGGGACTGAGTACATGACACAGGAGGGCGGCCGATGGTGCGATGGTGGAAGGGGGAGGGCGCACCCCTCGATCGGGATGTGCAAATCGCACCATGCCCATACTCCGCTCACTGGCATGGAACCATGCTACCCGTTCAGCGTTTGATCTCGGTGATGGGAATACGTTACCAACTGGCGATGCACCGACCGCGCAACTCGATCAAACCGCCGTCTTCCAGGACCAACGGCCAGGCCTGCTGAGCTGACAGCAAAGGGCACGCAGCATTCACGTGCTAACTAGTTCTCATGAAAACCCTGTAACCTGTGGCAGAAGCAAGTCGTCACAAAGGTGGCTTATTCACAGTTGACAAGCGGACATGGGACTGGTGCCGGCCGCCAGAGCGGGCGGCTGGACATGTCATTGAGGAACCCTGTCCACCTGAGAACTGACTGGAGTTGCCTCAAGGTTCCAACTAGTGCGGAAACTCGACTCCAGGATCTGCAAGGTGAGCATTCATCGAGGCTAGCCATCGAGAGACGCCGGCGCCTTCGTCGATTAGATGACACTAAGGTGGTCATGTAGGAGCTGGCTGGTCATGGGGTTTGAGAGTAAGACAATTGCAGCCTCCAACGGCATTGCTGTCAGTTGTCATAACAAATTGCCGCGCTCGCGCCTTCCGGAGATAGTTGGAGATGCTTTAGCTGCCCTTCTTCTGTGTGCATAATCGACATGCTTTGCGTCCATCCATCCGGACCCTGGTTTGACATTGTTTAAGTGTTTAAAATAGGTGGGTAGGAGGTGAGTGGGTGGAGAAGTTGATGCACTGATGAAGTTGCCAGAAGCTGAATGGATGAGGCAAGTTGGGAAGAGGCGCAACAGTGGCGCTGCAGAGTGGCGCTGCATTGGTAGTGGCGCTGAAGAGTGGCGCTGAGGAGTGGCGCTTTCAGGGTCCGTCCTGGGGATTTTGGTGATTAACAAGCCGCCCGTTCAGCGCGTGCAAACCCGGGTTTTGCGACGCCTTCCAGGGCTCTTCGATACCCGGTTTTACGCTTTTTCGCTTTTTCGCTTTTTCGCTTTTTCGCTTTTTTGCTTTTCTTCTTTTGCCTTGGCCCTTGGCCTGCATCTGCAGGGCACTGCATTTCGCCTCCCTTGACTTGGTGGCCTTGTCGGCCTGCTGTGGCGTTACCCCTCCTGCGCCCATTTTGGCAATTTTTTTTTTAGAGCGGCGCCCCGGCTTCATCTTTCCTGCCCACCTTTTCCTTGCTACAGAAAAATTTCGTGCTGCCCGAGATTCTTCGTTTCTTTCCATCCCGTCTCACATCTTGCCTTCCTTTTTGCTCAAAAAGTCCTTTCCAGGGGTGGCTTTGGCCATTGAAATTTTTAGATCTCCCCTTTCTGTCCATTTTTGCATTGTGCCTGCGACGTGCGTTTACACAGCAACAGCAACAAACAGCACATCGATCGTCGCAGGCATCGTCCTTTCATCCCACCTCTGGTCGCGGGGCACATTCTTTGCTGGCTACGGCTACAGCTCTTTCCCGCCAAAATCGTTTGATACGGTCACGGTCAGGACAGACATTGACCAACAAGTTGACTTTGGTCCGTCACCTCGTTACACGGCCTATATAGTCCATCTCGGTGTCTGTTCACCAACTTTTCATTTTGTCGTTTTCAATTTGGCCTGCAAAGTCTTTGGAGTTCAGCGGTACTACCCCCCCCTCCTTTCCAAACAGCTTGCAGGCTTCGACCCAGCTATATAATTACTCAACCTAAGCATCGCAAAATGTCGGAAATCGATGTCCAAGAGCAGCTACTCGATCGCCGCCTCCAGCTCACCGAAGGTCTCATCAGTCTCCCCTACGACCTCGTCTTGTACATAGAACGTGCCCTTGTGTACCGCGACCTTGGCTATCCTGACCTGGCCGCAGGCGATGCCTACCGAGCCCTGCTGTTGACCGATGAAGTCCTCACCGATGGCTTCGAGTTCCATGAGCAAGCTCTGGCAGCCCTGCGCATGCGCCTGCCGCCTCCATTACCCGATGTTCTCTTATATGGCAAGCTCGCTGATGAGTGGTCCCCCCCTCGCGGCGTCGAGGACCAGGACAACGATGAAACTGTGCACGCGCTGGCTCGCCTGTGCTCAGTCCGCGCCTACCAGATTCTATCTATAAGTCTTCTCCTTTGCGGATGCCTCAAGTCAGCCTTGACATTCTGCGAGCGCGGCTTGGCCGTCAGTCCGAGCAACCAGGAGCTTCTCAACACTAAAACAAGCATCGAGACAGTCGCCCGCCGACGGCTGCGCTGCGAAGAATTCGACATCAATGATCTGCCTGACTCCGGCTTGGTGCGCCGTGAGGTGTACCCGTGGAATGACCACGAGCCGGACCGTTTCGATCCGGCGTCACTCGATGCCCTCAACGCCGATCTTAAGAAAATGGCCCCCAAGTGCGCCGTCAAGGTTGCCACGCTGCCCGTTCTCCTCGAGACGGCAAGTAGCAGCACCGACTCACTTGACATAATTCCTACGTGTCAGCAGTTAGGTGTCTTTGCCCAGGAAGACATTGAACCCGGCGAGGCAGTTCTACACGAGTACACCCTGCTCACGGCCAACAACCGATTGAAAGACTCTGTCTGTGATGCTTGTAGCTGTGACTTGCCGCCTATTGGAAGTGAGCAGTCACCAGTGCAGTGCGATGAGTGCTACGACACCGTCTTCTGCAGCCAGTACTGCCACGATGAAGCCCAGGCGCGATACCACCCCGCGGTTTGCGAAAAGGATGTCGATGCCATCGCCAAGGACGCTGATAAATACGAGGCCGATGACACACTCTACCTACTCCTCCTCGCGCGCGTCCTTGCCATCGCCGCGCATCAGGAAACACATCCCCTTGATGTCCGTGAGGTGCGCTTCATCTGGGGAGACTTCGTCCCCAGCCGCACCAACGACATTGACGTGTCGCCGTCGGCTGGTCCGCCGCCCGCGTGGACGCTACCGTTTTCATTCAAATACAACATTGAGACGCCACTGCACCTGCTCGAGAAGATGGACATTGATGCCTACGCCTCGCTCGCCGACTACGACCTATGGGTCCTCAATACCCTGTATGCCAAGTTCCGCGGCACTGCTTCAGCGCGCAAGAACCCTCGCGACGGCCGACCTGATGTTGCCGCTGTCCACCCCTACTGGTGCCTTGCCAATCACGACTGCGACCCCAACGTTACTTGGGATTGGGGCGGCCGTATGGTCCTGCGCGCAAAGACGGAGCGAAAGGTTGCTGGGCGCCCTGGCGGCATCCGTGCTGGTGACGAGATCCTCAATCATTACTGCGACATTGATTTGCCTGTTCAAGAGCGCCGTGAGTGGGCACGGGGCAGCCTCGGCGGCTGGTGCATGTGCCAGCGCTGCCGCACCGAATCTGCCGAGAAGGGAGAAGACGGTGCTAAGGGTCAACAAGAGGAGGTTGTTAATGGTGACTCGTGACATGCGTGGCCAGCCCACGATTTGATGAGTGCTGGTTCCTTGTTTTTAATTCGTCATTCTTCTCCGCTTCAATATATGAAACTGTTCTACTTGTAGTGGCAATGCAGGTACAAGATGCAGATCACACATGTACATAGAGATATCAACATAGCGAAATTACATAAAACAAATCCGGGGCTATATACACTCGGAAAAGTATCAAAGCAGTCTAAAAATAGTGACACATTTCTAGAGGGCAGAGATAGTCTAGACATCCGCTGAGCAGACCGCAACTCCTGCTCCGACGTCGGCACTTGAATGTGCAGTGGCCGTATTCATCCCGCTTCTGATCTCAGCTCCTCACCATCCCCTCATTCCCATCTTCAAATGCGCTCCGCGGTGAATCTCGCCGGCATCGCCACGCTCCTCCGCATCGTCCACGCGAGCCCCGTCGCCGTGGCCCCGACGGCAGCTATCGGCGGCAGCACTCCAATTGCGCATTCAGATGCTACAGCGCCATATGTTTTCATGATTTTGTTCTTCTTTTATCAGTAACTGCATCCTGCGCTCCGGTAGACAGATTGTTTATTTTCCATAATATATTTACCATAGGTCTTGCGCTACTTATTGCAGCGCAACCCATAACTTCCGGCAGTAGTATGACTGACACAGGCCAAGAGTAATGATCAGCGTTCAGCACTTCGTCTGCACTCAAGGTTGTGATTTTACCTATAGATTTCCTAGAAATACACCGCTTCTGCCATTTACCACGCTGAATATGTTTCCATGCCGTACACGGCCACTGTCGGAGTAGTGGTGAAGTCCGCGGGGCAGCATATCTAACTACTCCGAAACGTTGACGTTCTCCAACATAAAGATCATCGCGCCGCTCACTACTTCAAGTACGAAACCTCCAGTCTGATACATTTGAGTAATTAATTCATACCAAGTTCTTTCTCTTTAAGCATCTTTCGCCATCATGGGCTCGCTCACTCCAGATACCTATGTGGACAAGTCGGATCTTCGCGCCGACTTTGCCGCTGCCATGTCGCTGATGTACAAGGCAGAGGTTCCTCTATATGCCGACTTGATCGAGATTGTTCAGCACATCAATCACTCCATGATTCAATCTGGCAACCCAACTGGCAACTTGGAGCGATTGACAGCTGAGCGACACGGGGCGATCCGCCTGGGCACCGCTCACGAGCTGAACACGGTCCGGCGCATCTTCAAGCTGTTAGACATGCACCCCGTCGGCTACTACGACCTGTCCGTCGCCGGCCTTCCCATGCACGCCACGGCCTTCCGTCCGACCTGTGCGGCAAGCCTGGAGCGGAATCCCTTTCGGGTCTTCACGACCCTGCTCCGCCCGGAGCTCCTCGCCTCCGCACGAGCGCGACAACTGTCCGAGACGCTCCTCGCCCGCCGCGACATCTTCTCCGACGGGCTGCTCCGCATGCTCGACACGGCCGACGCGCAGGCCGGGCAGCTCACGCACGCGCAGGCCGCCGTGCTCTTCGCCGAGGCCCTCCGCACCTTTCGCTGGCAGCCGGTCGCCGCGTCCACCGAGGCCGAGTACCGGCTGCTCAGGGCGGAGCACCCGATCCTCGCGGACGTTGCGTGCTTCCGGACGGCGCACGTCAACCACCTGACGCCGCGCACGCTGGACATTGCGCGCGCCCAGGCGGCGATGGTGGCGCGCGGCATGCGGGCCAAGGAGCGCATCGAGGGCCCGCCACCGCGGACGTGCCCGATCCTGCTGCGTCAGACGAGCTTCCTGGCGCTCGAGGAGCGGGTGAGCTTCCCGGTGGAGGCGGAGGCGGAGAGACTGGTCGCGGCGACGCATGCGGCGCGGTTCGGCGAGATTGAGCAGCGTGGGGCGGCGTTGACGCCGGCGGGTAGGGACTTGTATGACGCTCTTCTCGCCGAGTGTGCCGACAAGTCTGTGGGTCTCGGCCCGGAGGAGGCGGAAATGGTCGCGAGTCAAGTGTTTGCGGCCTTTCCGGATACCTGGGGCTCACTGCGCTCGCAGGGCTTGATCTACTGCCGATATTCGGTGGTAAAAAAGCCGGAGGGAAGGCCGGCAGTTGTGGGGTCGACTGGGAACACGCTTGAACAGCTCTTAGCGGACGGATTCGTTGAGGCTGCTCCTATTACATATGAAGACTTCTTGCCCTTCTCCGCCGCCGGCATTTTCCACTCAAATCTCTCGGCCTCTGGTCCGCCCAAGGAGGTGGGGATACAAAGATCAGGGTCCGATCAGCTTGCGTTCGAATTGTCATTGGGGACTCCTGTTCTTGACATGTATAGATGGTATGGTGGCGTTGAATCAGCGAGCATTCAAGCGGTGAGCAGAGAGCTGGGTATCGGTCTCGTCGGGCTGGGGAGATAATATTACCCCCTCAACGGCTGTGATGATGCTGGACAATCAACGCCGGTCTGTACCAATCGCTGCACATAAACTCAGTGGTGGTCACTAGCGGGCAGCTGTATCAGCCAAGCATAGAGTTAACCAGGACTCCATCAACACTGCTATCGACGGCGATGATTGGTCTCCGAGTCGATGAGGTTTCGGCTCCGACGAATGAGCAGCTAACGTATATGTATTGTCAAGAAGGGACATGATTTGATATGTCTAATGTTTCCCAAAGTCAAAACGCCAAATATCAGGATGGAGGCTTTGCCACCCTGGTGTGCATGCAGTTCCCATAAACGCCAAGACAACAAGTCACCCCAACGCCATTATATGTATCATTGCTTCGCACAGTACTTTGTTATGAAAGGGTGATTCATCACCTCTGCTAGTGGTAGTCGCTTCGTCGGATCTTGTTGCATCAACTAGGAGACAGGGTCAGCAGACGCCGCCTCGACCACAGTGCCGGAACTCACCGAATGGACAAAATGCCGCGCCTCCGGCCCTATCGACGCCGGCAGGGGCTTCATGTCCCCCGCCACGATCCTCTTCTTCGTCATGTGCGGCTGGTCATCAAACGGCGCCTCGCCCGTCAGGAACTCATACGTCAGCACGCCCAGCGTCCACTGGTCCACCGCGCGCGAGTACGACACCCTCCGCTGGCTCAGCATCTCCGGCGGCAGGTAGTCCAGCGTGCCGCACAGGGTCTCGCGCCTGTTGCCCGGCGCGTGCACGCTGTACCCGAAATCCGCGAGCTTGAGCTCGCCGCGCAGCCCGACCAGCACGTTCTCCGGCTTGAGGTCGCGGTGCATGACGTGGCGCGCGTGCAGGTAGGCGAGCGCCTGGGCTACCTGCGCGGCGTACCGCGCGGAGCGCCGCTGGGAGAAGCGGCCGGCGCGCCGCAGCGACTTGAAGAGCTCGCCGGCGGCGGCGAACTCCTGCACGATGAAGATGCGTCGCGAGTCGTGGAACCAGCCGTGGAAGCCGATGACGGAGGGGTGCCGCAGGCGGCTGTGCACCTCGATCTCGCGACGGACGTGCGCCTCGGCGCCCTCGGCGGTGATCTCGTCCTTGTTGAGCACCTTGAGGGCGCACACGTAGCCTGACGTCCGGTGGCGCACGAGGTACACCCGTCCAAACTTGCCCTTGCCGAGGGGCTTGCCGATCTCGAACATGCCGAGGTGAAGTCTGGGGTAGTGTCGAGGCTCAGGAACGGCGGCAATGGCGGCGGTAGGGGCTGCTGAAAATATCGAGGCTCTCGCGGAAGGCGTCTTGACTGTGAGGACCTGGCTCGGTCGGATCGGCCGTTTGGCGCAGAGCTGGTTGCGCTGTGTTGAGTCTTCGAGGGGTCGCACCTTGCGAAAGAGCGTCGCCGGCATAGGCGGCAGTACCATCGTCGCCATCTTGCCAGACTCGATGCTGGACTTTTCTCTCTCTTCCCTTCCACTTCAATTGGTCGTGTGCAGGTCGGTTGTTTCGTCGTACGTGTTGTGGAGGGACCAGGCAAAGTGGGGGTTGCCACAGCAACACGGTAACTGCTTCTCTCTGCCAGGCGTAACCGCCACATCTTGTAGACGAGCAAAGCATGATCGCGATTCTAGTCAATTCTCCAATGTTCCAACACGCAGACTGGTTTATGTTATCGCTGCCAGGTATGTATATCGGAGCCTTGCCCTCTTTATAGAGATCGGGTAGCATGAACGCATGAACTGTGTGCCGATGGTGTGCGTGATTATGGAGTGGGCCTCCCAGCTTGATACGAGGACTTGACTAATATAGAGGCCTCGCCTTTAGAGGTTTTCATATCACAAGTAGCATCTTGGATTTCAAAAATCTAGTCAGTTTTCAGCCTGCCAAGCAGATTGTTTGTAGTCCTGCTAGCCGAGCGCGTTGTTGTTGTAGTAGTAGTTGTCCCAGAAGCCGCGCACGACGGGTATAATACCCCAGAGCGATTTATGTGTGTGTTACACGCCAAAGCCATTAGTGATGAAAATGAAAAAGAGCAGACGCCATGGTGGGATATGCTTAGACTATTGCCCTTTTTGTCTACACAACCTGGTATATTTTACGAATGCATAATCTACAAACCCAATGCAAGAATAAAGCACAGCCTTGAACCTATCTAATACGTAAGAGTGTGCATGGAAGACGTGTGAAGAATATTGATTGACGGCTTGATCAATCATCGTGCTCAGAAAAAACAAGAACAGTGTCAGTGAATAATCCGTCAAGCCGGTGCCAGCACAATATCGGCCGAATAGTCGGCAGCCGCTCGGCGAAAGCTCTCAAGGGCGGCATATAACGGCTTCCGGGAACGTCGGGGAGGAACCGGACGACCCATACCAAGGCCTGTCAGCGGAGGGCCGCTGAAGGTCCAGACTAGGCCATAATTACAGTGGAGCAGAGGATCCCGTGTTAGTAATGCAAAGCGCCGGACTTGTTGCTGCCTGACGGGGACACTCCGCTATAACCACTGTATTTTTGGTGATGAGTCCGCTGCAAGCTTTATGACGAAACGCTGAGCTCATCACAAGCTTCCCCAGCCAAATCGGCCTCCGGGGAAAAAATAGCTCGGCATTCCGACTTGACATCATCAACCCTTCCATCATCGCCACAATTCAATTGGTAAGCATCTTGGTTGCTGCAACTGTATAAAGGCTCGGGCGCTTTTCGTCTTGCAAGATTGGATACCCTCGCGATGCTTTACATCTTTTTATCCACGCCTGGATTCAATTAGACGCTCGGCTGGCTTGCTCGCTCCGAAGCTTCTTTTGTGACGACAACTGCTCTTTCAAATGCCGCTGGACCAATACTTACACCCTGACTCGCTATAGCCGACACTCATATCCTACTCGACATAATGGCCTCTACTCTCCTCCGCACCACCCCCGCCGTGCGCGCCGGCCTCCGCGCCGCATCCAAGCCTGCTGCGGCCATGGCCTCGACAAGCTTCATCCGCGGCAAGGCGACGCTGCCCGACCTGCCATGTAAGCGACCCCAGACACCTATCTCGATGGGAAATTTCTACGGAGTCCAATTCGAAGCCCGGAAATACACTCGCGCGACCACTCGTTGACCCGCTGCTAGATGACTACGGCGCCCTCGAGCCCGCAATCTCGGGCAAGATCATGGAGCTTCACCACTCCAAGCACCACCAGACCTACGTCAACGGCTTCAACGCTGCCGTCGAGGCCGTATCCGAGGCCCAGGCCAAGGGCGACGCCAAGGCCGCCGCCTCCCAAGCGCCTCTCCTCAACTTCCACGGCGGCGGCCACATCAACCACTCCCTCTTCTGGGAGAACCTTGCCCCCAATGGCAAGGGTGGCGGCGGTGGGCCGACCGGCAAGCTTTCCGTATGTGCTGTCCACCTTGCGAATTACGTGTCGGCCGTCTGCTAACAGCATCATTCGCAGACTGCCATTACCGAGGACTTTGGTTCCTTCGACAACCTGAAGAAGCAGACCAACGCCGCGCTCGCTGGCATCCAGGGCTCCGGCTGGGCCTGGCTGGTCAAGGACAAGACCTCGGGAACCCTCAGCGTCGTCACCCGCGCCAACCAGGACCCCATTTCTGGCAACCTGGAGCCGCTGCTGGGCATCGACGCCTGGGAGCATGCCTACTACCTTCAGTACGAGAACCGCAAGGCGGAATACTTTAGCGCCATTTGGGACGTTATCAACTGGGGCACCGTTGCCAAGCGTTTCGAGAAATAGTCAAGCCTAGTCACGACTCTGGGCTGTGTACGTTGAGAGGATATTGCAGTGTAATTTATGATATACCACAAATACAAAAAAGTATGAGGTGCGAACGGGCCAGCAAGCAGCCAAAGAAAAAGCAATGCCCGGGCAGGGTGGCTTATCAGGCTGTCTACCGATTACGACATTGCTACTAGACAGAGCAACGGAAGCCTTTGGTATCGCCGCGCCCAGGCTCGGGCGAGATCGGCATCCGCTGGCGCTATATGGAACAAGGCCTCCTGAGGAGTGGCCGCGTCAGCCGCATCTTACAGCATCAGAAACCCCCAAAAAACAGCATCGAACTTTGCGAATTAGAATGCTGTTTTCTTCCATTGTGAAGGCGGTGCTGGCTGGCTGCGCATGGCGACCTGAACATGTGCAGCCTGCAGGTACCACCAGCACCAGCCCCAGCACCAGCACCAGCCCCAGCACCAGCACTGGCACCAGCAACAGCCAGCTGCAGCCCACCCTAGAAAGTGCCCGTTCTCGAGCTCACCACATCTTCCGAGCAATCAACAATGCTGGCCGCCAATGGGGCTCTGCCATGAACCACAATGGCTTCTCATTCTTCCCTGCAATCATTCCCGCCGGCACCGTCTTGTATCATGGCACCCGTTCCAAGGAAGCCCCCAAGACGTTTGAGTGGCTGGCGTTTGAAATTGAACACGCGGAGGCCTTTGCCCTGGATGTCGACTTTCCTGTAACGAACCATGGCATAACGACTGCCGAGAGAAAGCTCAGCATGAAGCATGGGCATGGCCTGCAAAAGATCCTCGGTCCAACTCGAAGTGAAGCTGACGCGAGCAACCTCGGCGATGGCGGACAACCTCGGCGGCTGCCCCCCGGATACATTCAAAGCCATCAGGCGACCAAGGACCTTCACGTTCTCTACATCGACGGCATGTCTGCAGGGAAGACGGACCTGGGCACCATGGACCCCGAGCTTTACGTCCTGTACGGCAAGCCCAACAAGAACTTCGACGATGGCGAGTTCACCCGGGCCAGAGCGTTATGCTCCATGTTGGCGAAATGGGGGTTCGATGGCTTTGTCCGCATGGAGATTGGCTTTGAATACGTCCACTGCGACTTTTCGAAAGATGTCGATTTTATTTCCAACGTGGCATTGTATAACCACAAGGGCGTCGTCAGCGACTCGAGCATGGTTTTCTTCCAATGGGCGAGGGCCGTGGCGGAAAACTACGACGGAGTCGGCGCAGATCGCCTCCGCATCGACTACTCCTCCATGGTGTCCGGACTCTTTTACCCGATCAACATCACGACCATGGACCCCGAGCGACCAGACCTGATGCGTCTCGCGACCGCAGGCATGAACGACTGCCAAAAACTGAAGCCAGAAGTCGAACGCATGGCACGCCAGCCGCGGCGATTTACTGTCAACTGGCAGGCCGTTACGGACAGCATTGTTCGCCGCTTCTCCAATAGGCTTGCTTTGATGGCCTCGGACAACATCAGCGAAGCGTACCTCATTGACGAGTTTGAAACGGCGTCGAGGACGTACGTCATAGCGCCAGAGCCGAAAGACTCGAAAGCGCCACTGGCTCCAGAATTACTGCAGGAGGCAATCTCGAGGTGCATTGAGCAACCCCTGCTCCCTGCAGCCTTCAAAAGACCACAATGGTCAAGAGAAGATGCGCTCATCGCAGCTGCGCTCGAGGTCGTTATCAAGGACATCTGCTCCGTCGTCCTTCAGTCCTACAATGCGTTACGCGCAGCTACGGAGAAGGACGTATCAAAAGGATCCTCTGGAAGAGCCGACACATCCGCAACACACGTGAGCAAAGCGGTAAAAAGAGCACACCAGGATATTAAGAACCTGGTCGCAACGCTCAACTGGAGCCAGTGGAAGCAGGTCCCTCGATGCCCCTCGGGTGAGATCATGTTCACCATCATGTGGCCGCTTGGCAACACAGAGGACTACTTTAATCCTGCTTGCCAGCCAATCGAAAGCATCAATCCATATCGAGTGTCATACTTCAGGGACACCTTTCCGGGCAGACATGGGCCGAGGCGCGGTTATGGGAGCGAGATTGAGGCATTATAGACGGCATCATAGTCAATTGCTCGATGAAAGCCTGAATCATAGAGACAACGAATACTCGAATATAAACCGATTATGCAAGAAAATTAATCTTTTTTTCCGGTTGCATATAAAAAAGATGGCATTGTCAACACTCCCAAGTACGACGGAGCATGTATCCAAAAACAGACACAAGCGGCTACTGACAGGAAGAGCGCAGGTATGCACATGTTCGCTTCTTAGCGAACAGTCCCCCCCCCCTTGCAAATATGTGGACTCTAAAGATAGAATCCCATCTACGATCCGACGTACTGGATCTTGTCTGCGGACCGCCTCTGGTGCGACGAGACTGACCGAAGTTGGCAGCTGCTTTCACAGGGCCAGGCCATATAACTCGCAACAAGCGAGGCAATGGTTACCTCAAACGCGGGAGGTATAGCCATCGTGTGACACTGCAGTGTCTGATACCATTTTTTGCCTACCAAGCTGACGACCAGATGATGCTGTGTGTCGCTGAGAAGCATCTTGGTCCAAAGGTTGTCAATGTACTTTGCTTTTTCAACCACTCTTTTCCCCCGACGAGACCGGGGTGGCTTCGCAGCTTGCGATTCGCTCTCGCTTCTTTTTTTCGCCCGATACGGGACGGCTAGGCATGGTTCGGCGTCGATGTTCTTAAACGCTGGCCCGTCTGGGCCCGAGTCTGGCAGGTCTCGCACCTGTCCGGCTTCTTTCTTTTCTTTTGCTTTTTGACAAACGACTCAAAATTGTGTCTGGCCTTCGCCGAAAGTCTACCGAACACTATGTCCGAGAACGTGAACAGGAAAGCTTGCGACCGCTGCCACTCTCAGAAGCTCAGCTGCAAGCGAGTCGGCGACGGGGTCTGTGAGCGATGCTTGAGGCTCAACGCCGAGTGCAAGTCGAGCCCGTCGCTCCGGTACAAGAGGCAGCTTCAGCAACCAGACCCCATGCAGGAACAAAAGCCACAGCCAGAATCTCAGCAGTTTGAACAGTTGCAGCAGCCTTCACACCACTGTTACCAAGACCAAGACCAACAGCAGCAGCGGCAGCGGCAGCAGCCACTACCGAATTACCAGCACGCGCAGAGCGCCACATACGAAAGTGCCCCCATTTTTGAGACCCAGCCTCATATTGAGGTGCACGATAGCACAGAGGACCGCTCCCCGAAGCGGAGGCGGACGGGAAGTGAGGTTCATCCTGTCCAACGTGACGCAGGTATGTGTTCCCTCACCAAGGCAGCTACTGTCCCATGACCCATGGGTGTCTGCCCATTGGCAATCATTTTCGGCGCTCGGAAGTGGGATATTAACAGGTTTATTGGTAAAAGGACATCCATTAGTAGCAACTGATGCGACATTGAACCCCGGCTTGCAGGGCCATCTGATAACCGCGCCAGACGGGTCGGCAAGACTGGCCGAGTATGCAATCAACTTGCGCGATATGAACTACATGGCAATATCGCAGCCACAGATGCCGCCTGCCTATTTATTAGGATCGCAGGTTCCGCCTAGAGTCGACGACTACTTCAACCTTGATCAAGTCATTCCAAGTCTCTGGCCTCACCAGCCTTTGCAAGAGGAAGTGCAGCAGCCGCAGCAGCATCCTCATTTGGTATCACAACACCAGCAACAACAACAAATCTTTGATACAGTTTCAGCCGCACCCCTTGTTGTACCAATCTCTGCCGTCGCTCATCAGCAGCAGGTCTTCAGCTCCCCCTACCACCACCCGCAGCTGCACCCAACACATAAAGCTTCCTCCATCCTCGGCAGCAGACGACGGCAAGCGGCCGTCCCTACGTTGAGCTACACGACATTCTCGGCATTCCCCGCGAAAGAGCGACGGTCTCGGTCAAATAAGGTGCAGATCAGGTACATGGATCTTGTGATACCCAAGAGTGATAGCCTATGTGAGTCGCGCACCATGCATGAGTTCTCTGTCATTTGGTCTCGTCTGCTGGTGCTCGCGGATCACCTCAAGATGCTCGAAGAAGGCAAGGACTATGGCGACGGGCCGGACGGCAAGCCCAAC
Source organism: Cordyceps cicadae (assembly GCA_002968875.1). Taxonomy (NCBI): domain Eukaryota; kingdom Fungi; phylum Ascomycota; class Sordariomycetes; order Hypocreales; family Cordycipitaceae; genus Cordyceps; species Cordyceps cicadae. The sequence goes on along the minus strand of MWMN01000011.1, from coordinate 69,487 downwards.
GAGTTCACTGTTGCAGAACTCTACAAGCACACGCACGTGGTTGCCGACGCCCTCGAGCAGGCAGTGGCCATCCAAAACGGCAACTCCAGTGGCAGCGGCAGTGACAGCGGAAGCGGCGGCAGCGGCGGGCTAGAAGTCCCCATCATCACCGCGGGAGACCTCGCAGATGGCATGTTCACAATGGCCTTGTACGCGCAGTTCCTGCATCTGATGCAGCGGCTCTTCACGCACGTCCGCAAGGTGCTGGCGGCCGCCGACCCGCACCGCGACGACACCTTTGCGGCCTGGCTGCTGCCCGAGATGAACATTGGCGCCGCGCTGATCGACGCGCACCCGACCTTTCACATGTCCCTGACGGTGCAGCTCGCGATGCAGTTCCTCGGGCGGCTGCGCGAGGCCATCACGATCCTGTGCGTCAGCGACTTGGGCCCGGCAGGAGTCAACGGCCACGGCGCGGCGGCGGGAGCCGGCCCCCACGCCGAAATGCTCGGGATCCCGGCAAGGTCCACCATGGCCAGCCTCAAGGTCCAGGAGAGCGAGCTGGGCAAGACGCTGAGCCAGCTGCAGGAGGAGCTCCGCAACTTCATGGACACTATGGATGCGATTGACGCCATGGAGGAAGACGAGAAGAAGGAGAACTAGTGCACGTCCTTGTGTGGGAGAGTCCTTGTGTGGGAGAGTTGGGCATCGCTTAATTCTGGGTTTCTTGGGTTTATGCTGCCAAGTCGCGTGTGATGTAGATGGACCGAGGAGGATTTTCTTGTTGCGTTTGCTAGTCAATAATAAAATTCTGTCGAGCAGCGTCTCGGTTAGCTCCTTGATGACTCCAGACTTGGCAACCTCCTCTTCAACTTGGACACGCATTATGTACTGGCCATGAGTCGCTCATGCCCTCCCCTACCTTGCTGATTACCCAACTGTCGTTTGGCGGAGAGGGGTGTGTCTCGTCTGCCTTTTGTGAAGACAACCATCTTACCCCATCCAAGCATGAGCAGACCCGCCATTGCGAACTTCCGAGGCTTGCTCCCCGTTGGGAGGGGGTCTTGGTTGATGACGCGTTCACGAAGAGGAAGCCAAGTGTAGAGAATTTTTTTTTTCCACTGATTTATTGCACCCAAGAGAGGTTGACAATCAAGAATGGACCGTGTTTCAAGATCAGCTCACTTGCAACACAGGGGTGGCTTCCCGAGTGGAGTGAATGTAACCTCTTTGATATACATATACATATACATATATATATATCTATATATATCTATGACGGAACCCTAGACAATGTGTCAGTCAACAATTAGTCGAGCTGTCGCTATGACTTTTAGTTGGGCTCGATTTGGAAAGCAGAGCATGAGCGAGTCATTCTGGTGTAGAAGTCCCCCCTCCCCCCCCCCCCCCCCCCCCCC
>MWMN01000011.1:0-68012 GCA_002968875.1 Cordyceps cicadae | reverse complement strand
CCCCCCCCCCCCCCCCCCCCCCTCGGGCTTGTGCAGCGACGAGAGAGAATCACTAGCAAGGTCAGGGTTACGATGGGGCGCGGGAAAGACAAAAAGGCACGGCAGAGGGGAGGGAGATCGACATGCAGGCGGGTGGATGCGCGGCACGCGCCGTGGGAGGCCTTTCCCGAGGCCGGGGAGGGGGGGGGGTTGGCAACGAGAAAATCTTCTTCTTTTCGTTTCCTCGAGTCGTGTGGCTTGCAGTTCTTCATCAGCATGACGCAAGCAACTGTAAGAAGAAGACGTACTATGGCAGACGTACATCCCCCCTTCCTTCTTCTTCCTTTTTTTTTCTTTTTTTTTTTTCCTTTTCCATAAATTCCCCTGTGCGTGCAAGGAAAGCGGTGAATAATAAAAATCATCCATCCCGTCCAGAAGAGTTGAAGGGACAGACAAAAAAGAAAAGAAAAAAAAAAGAAAAGAAGACGGGAGACACCCCAAGCGTGGCATCGCGCCCTTGAATTTTCGGCATGTTCGATTTCAGCTCATCTTCGCGAGAAACAGCGGCATCAACAGTTGAAGTTTTGTCGGCATGTATATTATTCTTGTCACTCGCTCAGAGCACAATAAGACGTCGTCTGATTGGGCTGGACCCTCTGTTCCCAAGACCATCGCGATGGATACCTCGGCTCCTCCATGCACTTCTTGGTCGAGGGCCCATTTTCGGATTTTCTCTCTTGTTTATTCGAGCAAGAAATGGCCTGGAATAATCATTGGTGGCGGCGAGCGAGTACTTCTCTCGGCAGTGCTGAGGCCATCAACTTGAGACACTAGTTTGCAACGGTTAGGCCTGGGAGGTGCTCGAGAAATGGTTAGACGAGGCTGTTGTTTTGCCTCTTGACGCCTGGGCTTGTCGCTTGGCTTCAGGCTCGAGCGTATCTTTACGCGACTACCGACCAAGTACACACAAGTCCGAGGTCCGTTGGCAAGAATTCGCACTCCCTCGAGTGCACGCCCCGGAAAGCTGGCTGGAACTTGTCGCGGCGGCCACGTTGACCGAGCCTGACACGTCTCGAGTCTCTGCGTCTTTGGCCCTCCTGATCTATGTAGCATCTTGCTAGATAGTCACAAGTCTGCAACTACGACAAAGAGTAGTCGGTCCCATGGCACCTCTGCCATCGTGGCGGCCAAGCAGTGAACCTCACATGAGGGTGCAGCCTGGTTTCCGTAACGAGACAGCGCAGCATCGGGGATCCTTCGCGCGACGGCTGGCCTCGGCGAGTGTGACGCTGACGTGAAGAGGAATAAGTGGCGAGTTATTGGAGGGGGGGATGCCGAGGGAGTCTAGCAATCCAGGCCAGGCAGCGAGGGCTTGACAACTGGCGATTCATTCTTGCGCATGCCTCTTTTTTTTTTTTTTTTTTTTTTTTCAAACAATCCCAACTTGGCTGAAATTCGAATGTCGTCCAAATCGATCGTTGCTGAGCTCTGGCCAACTCAAAAATTAGATCCAACGATCCTAGTCGCAGATCATTGTCGCAGATGGACAGCGGGCCTCGGCGCCGCATCAGCATAACCAGCTCGCGACGTCTGCTGTGCGATCTCTGGTTTCAGTCAAGCTGATGCACTGCAAAAGAAGCAACTTTTCCCATCTCAAAAAGAAAAGACAAATGTTTGAGATGACAAAAAGAAAAGGGCAATGCCACTGGCATTTAGCCCCTCCGTAATGAGAACCAACTAGACCAGTCGGTGTCCAGTGTCATCCATATCAGTGCTTGGCCGTGACTTGTTGCGAGCATTTGTCTGTATCCCATGCCAACTGCAACCGTAGGACTCGAAGAACTGCATCAGAGTCATCAGCTGCCGTGTTAGTTCATCAAGTCGCCGTCAGCTGTTGGCGACGGGACCTCGTCCTACTGACTACTAACCATCCTCGGGGACTATTCCCCGTCGGTGCTCACGACATCACGAGATGTAAGAGATTAACTAGCCGGATACTCGAAGGATTCAACAACTTCTGCCACTCATGACGGGGGGCGAGACCCTTTCAAAACAAGGCACAATCGACCTGAGTTGTCTGGTATATAGAGGACCAGATAACCCATACGTGCGTACGTAGTCGAGGATGTCCTCGTACCTACTAGCGTTGTAGTCTTTCAATCAATCAACAAGAAAAAAAAAGAGGCAATCGGGTTTCCGATATGTTCATGATGAAGCTTTGGTACGCCAGCTCGATGCTGGCGGCTCTTGTCAGCGCAGTCTCAACACAGCGCGCCCGGACTCTCGAGAGGCGGGGGCAGGACAAGGAACATTACGCAAACAATACGGCCCTAGCCGCCCATGCACTGCAAAGATTCTGGTATAACCAGACAACCGGTCTCTGGGATAATGCGTGGTGGAATAGTGGCAATGCCTTGACCACATTGGCCGACTGGGCCCAACTTCGCCCCAACGACGCCGAGCAGCTGAACATCTCCGGCGTGATTCACAACACCTGGTCTCAGGCGCAAAATGTCAACGTCCTTACCGCCAAGACCCGGAGGAGCGATGGTCTGATCAAGACGGAGGACTGCATCAACGGCCAGGGCTTGGCTTGTGGTGCGAGTGCTGTGGCTATCCAGTCGCGAGCCTTCCGGGACTTCCTCAACGACTTTTACGACGACGAGGGCTGGTGGGCGCTTGGTCTCATCCATGCCTATGATTACACCCGCCGACAGGAGTATCTCGACTCTGCCGTGCGCATCTTCAACGACATGGAGGGTGGCGGCAACACCACCTGCAACGGCGGCATTTACTGGAGCAAAGAGAGAAAGTACGTCAACGCCATCGCCAACGAGCTGTACCTGTCCGTCGCTGCCTCACTCGCCAACCGAATCCCCAACGACAAGGCCAAGTACACAGGCATTGCGCAGAGCCAATGGAGGTGGTTCGCCAACAGCAGCATGATCAACGGCGATGACCTCATCAACGACGGCCTCGACGGCCAGTGTAAGAACAACGGCCAGAAGACGTGGACGTACAACCAAGGCGTTGTCCTGGGCGGTCTGGTGGAGCTGTACAAGGCCACAGGGGACGGTGACTACCTGAATCGCGCAAACAGTCTTGCCTCTGCGTCCATGAAAAAGCTGGTCAACAGCGATGGGATTTTGGTAGAGGGATGCGAGAACAGCGACGGCCACTGTGGCGCTGACGGTGCCCAGTTCAAGGGCGTCTATGTGCGCAACTTGCGCTATCTCAACGAGGTTTCACCTAGCACAGACATTGAGAACTTGCTGATGCGCAACGCCGACTCCATCTGGGATAAAGACCGTGACGGGGAGAATCGATTCGGCGTGGCGTGGGCTGGTCCGCTTTACAGCCCTAGGGGCAATGCACATAGCAGCGCAATGGACGCTCTAGTGGGAGCTGTGGCTGTCGCATGATTCTGGTGTGATTGGCGTTTGCTTTATTAGGTCTTGGTATCCCTTTCTGTACACAGGTCTCGATTCAAGACCAATGAGTCTTGGCAATTAATTAAACTGTTGTCCGTTGTGTTGTGAGATGGTAGCAACCGCAACCGTGATGTGACCACTGAGGATGGCCTCACCTGCCACGCGGTCACGCAGTCTTCCTCGGCCTTTTTTAGCTCGGAAGCCGTTGTTCAGGGTCGTGCTTGCGTTAAATTGCAGGCTCACCTGTATCACTGCCCCATCATTGGTAGCAGCCCACTGTCAATGAGTGTGACCAGAATAAAATGGCGATCATGGCCCGACCCGTGTGCCTGGGTCCCTCCACAAGACCCGCTGTGGAACAGGATTCACGTCTAGGAATAGGAACATCATAGACAACTCGACCCGCCCACGTCGTATCAGTGTCGGTGACTCAACAGTTCCTTGGAAGGAACTTGGAACACACCCTTGCGGCTTTATACGCTTAGCTTAGAAGTAGGAATGTTGGTGATGCCATACCATAGTATTTTCCAATGACACGTTCTCGAAATGAAGAGATGGCCTGGCTGGCGCTACCTCGGCTCGTAGAAAGTGGTGTATGATGAACTGTGCCGGATCGTGGAAGGCGAGGTGAGCATGTAACTAACAAAGTTAGCAATCCTTACCTTTAGTAAGCTCTTTATCATGCCGGCTTTGTCGCCATAAACAAGGTACCTCAACCCTGTTGAAATGTCGCAACATATTTGACAGTGGTGACGTTGAGCCCACGTGTGCAACGGCGCAGCAGCCACTACCGAGCCTGTCCATCTTTCAAAAGAGGCGAGGGTGATCGGTATGCGAACAAGAGTCGGTAGCCAAGTACTAGAGCGCTAGGGGAAATACCAACTAATAGATTGACAATCTGCTTTTACTCAAGCTTCCCATGATCACTCGATCTATCTGCCGCACGGATGGAAAGCCAAACAAGGATGGAGAATTCGGCGATTCCTAACGGCTGTTGGTCACTGCATTGACAGGTGGATTTGGGGCAAGTCGGGCGGTCGATTCCGAGGCGCTGCCGAGCTTGGGTTTTCGTCTCCTTCACCTCACCGGCGTTCCTGCGATTGGTAGATCATGGCTGAGCTGGTTTCGTTGTTTCTCAAGGAAACAAAGCAAGGTGGTGGACAGGCCAGTTGACCGCCGCAGGAGGGGGGCCTATCATGATAATGCCGGCAGCGCACAGATGCCAGTTAGCGGCCGTTTCCTTGCGTGCATCGTAGAGTCAAAACTGGGGCTTGGTGCGGAAATTTTGTTTCTCAACGGGCGATGTAGGGCGCGAATATCCGAGCGGCATTCGTAATGGTTCGACTTTTTCTTCGGCACATGTACTCGTCCAGGGTCCAGGGGACTAGGTTGCCCCAATGCAGAAGCAGTACGAGAAACGGTCGCTAGCCAGGTGAAGGGAAGGGCCAATCAGCAGGTCGACTAGTTTGGGTAAATGGAAATACACTTTCTTGCCTGTTACGATTCAGGGTTAGTTTCAACTGCCAGTTATAAGTGTCGGTATGTGTAATTTTTCATGGCGGGATGCGGTCTGTCGGGAATATCCACTGGCCAATCACCAAGCCTTGGCGATCTTGTCGGTGATGGAAGTGACGCGTGAGGAGCATCCTCGCGCATATCATCTCTGACTTGCGATGGGCACTTGCAGCAGCATATGCCCTGTTGGGCATCGCTACAGCCCATCTTGGACGTGGCAGCGATGGCCAAGACTGGCGGGGGCAGGCTCTTGGATGCAAACCGGTGCGTGCACTGTCAATCCGACGCCAACTTTGTGCGTGGTCTTCTTGCCTCCAAGGTCGGTGGGAGAGAGGAGGGGGGCAAAGACATCGCGTTTGCAAATGCGCAAGGGGTTTTTGGAGTGGCTGGATGACATTTGCTTGATAGTGGTCGTATATGGTGGTTTCTCTTAGGGTGCATCAGGAGGGTGCCCGGTATGGGCTCTGAGGCTCGCTTAGGGGTCGGGGTGGCCATCGTATGTACTAACGTAGTCGTGGGACTTGGCAGAACGGATGGCAGCGAGCGGGTAGTCGCTGACGGAGGGAGATCAACAGCAAGGCGACTTGGGGCGGCCCCTTACCGCCACGGGCCGCACGGCTTCGACTATTTCGGTCCGTGTTTTGCGAGTGTTGCTGATGGCAAGAAGAACGCAGACGTTGTTGCGCTTGTTCTGGAGGCGTGTTAGACCATGTCAGAGGTGCCAAACGTGGCAGAAATTCTTGACATGCCAAAATGCTTAGTAGTTGGTTAGCTCAGCCGATGCCTGCAGTTCCTTACAGGTACTGGTGCAAGGACGGTCATTGTTGAACAGACCACGTAGCGGTAGGTACATACCTCTCTCTGCTGAGGCGCAAGGTAGGCACGATGGCTGGTATGCACAGTGTGCAGGAGCACTGACCGCACAGCGCCCAATCCTCATCCAAGTTGGCTGGCCCCCACAGCGAAATCGCAGGACAAATTCAGTCAGGCAGACAGGCAGACAGGCAGACAGGCAGGCCGGCGACTCAGGGTCGGCGACCAAGGCCAGCAACGGTTGAGTACCTCTGACCTGCAACCTAATTACCGATGATACCTTATTACCTCCCGTCGAATAGGCTTGTCAAACCGGCAATGGATGGTCTGACTAGACCTGGATCAAATTAATGCGTCTTCAACGCTCGCTACGCAAACAGGTTCACGGTTCCTCGTGTCTCCGGAGAAGCGACGTTCGAGCGAGAACCTAGGTAGGTCAGGGGCCGGGGCGTCTGTTCCTTCTTACCTAGTACAGGGGCAAGAGGGGGTAGGTAGGTAGGTAAGTACCTTGCAAGTATTTCTCACCAAACCCCCGCTGAGGTACCTACCTATAGGTTCAGGAAATTAGGTACGACTGGCCTCCCTCTTGGCCCTGGAGAAGAACAACACCCCTTCCAGTGTCCGTGTCCTTGCTTCTCCGCCTCTCCATCCCCCGACCACGCCCCCCGGCTCGTGCAAGCAAAATACACATAATTATTCTGTCTGACTCGAGACCAATCATGTCTGTGAGCCGAACGAAGGCGTGAGAAGATAAAAATAAAATAAAATAATAATGATGATGATGATAATAATAATAATAAACACCCAAGCAGCCTTACAACCTCTGCGGGTTCACCCTCCCCCCTTGCAACTTCTTTTTTTTTTTTTTATATAACGACTTAGCCTTAAAGCCTCCACTCCACCCACCTCTGTTGCCCATCAATCGTCTTGCTTCCCAACCTACATATACAGTACACCTCTCGTCACACGCTTCACTTGTACAAACATCGTCGACATCTACACCAAACCTTCTCTGCAAACCAGCGCCGAATTTTGTGTTACACGAACTCCGTCAACCCCGCCCTTCAAAACCTGCCCGCAACCGTCGAATCTCGCCGCTCCCTCATCCTCTCCACACATCACCTTCCCACACCCAACGCCGACAACATGTGCAATTACATTTATGTGCGTATTTGTCGCCGAACCTCGTCCAACCAGTCTACTAGCTCGGTCCCTGTGGTATTCTAACAGCCCTTGCAGAGAGAACTCAGCTGCCAACATCACTACCACCTGGTACAGTCATGGTGTCCCAAGTATATCGAGACCGAGAAGCGGTGTCCGCCTACTATAGTCTGCAAGCAATACCAGTTCGTCAGCCCTCCCCGTCCTCCCACCCACCTGCTTTCCTTTAACTAATCGTTTTCCAGTGGTGATGAGATATGCTGTATGTTGCATGACAAGAGTAATAAACCTTTATCGAACCACCTAACTCGTCGTCTTAGCCGCCTGCAAAGAACGACAATACCCCAGCAACCCGCCGTGGGCCAAGTTCATCATGCGCCCTTCCCGGCTGTCGTCGCATCGTTTCCAGATACCGACCTAGGAAGTTGGGGTTTGTGAAACGGTGCATCGACCCAAGACTAAAAGGGACCAGTTCTTGGAAAGGACTACGAGCATCAGCTTTACCTCTTCACGCATGACTATATAACTACACACCGCATCATACAAACGGCGACACGGCGACGACGCCCCATTGCAATTTTTCAGCGCAGACCAGCTACCGAAGGAACGAGGCCACGGACCTCCAAGGTGCGAACCTGTTGGATATATTTTGATATCTTCTTTCGGGCTTTTTCGGCACCCACGCTTGCAGCTGCTTGCGCGAGCGTCAATCTTCTCACTCTTGTTTTTCTATGGGACTGAGTAGTTTTTCGGGGCGTTACTTTGATTTTTACACTTTGGGTTTCCTTCGTTCTCTTTTTGCGACCAGAAATCGGATCGGATATACACGGGAAGTCGGGGCATGGGCACACACGGCAAGTAAGCGGTGAAAGATTGGACACTACAGAACAGGATAGTTTTGGTACTTTGGAAGGAATTTGGTAGAAACTCGTTGGGGCAGACGAGGACAGATGATATCTTTTTTCCTCTTGGGACAGACGCATTCTTAGTTTTTCTCTACAGACAGAATCTACGGATAGTTGACGCTGCGTGGAAAAACACCATGAGATTCTTGTGCATAGCAGCCCACAACCTTTTTTCATGCTGCCCTTCCTCCCCCCCCCCCCCAAGAGCTGGCCCATGAGCAGCGACCCAAGCGGACGGACAACTCAAAATACGCCAGATCCAGGTGTGGAGATGGAAATGCAATGCACGCCTCATCCATCCACGACCAGGGGAGGGTAGTCACCCCCCCCAGTCAACCAGCAATAGGTTGGAGGCTGCGCGCCAACCCCATGCCCACACGGAACCGCTCTTTCTGCTTCCTGGGCTGAATGCAACCCTCCCACGAGAAGTTGATGAAAGAAGCAACGCCCAAAAGAACGCCATCATTTTCCCGCACACGGCACAGCACTTTGTTGTTTAGTGAACAAGGCAACCAAAGGCCGGCCTGCCTGCCTGCCTGCCTGCCTGCCTGCCAGGCGGCTCACGGCCTGTCAGGAACACGCATGGCATACCACATGCTTGACGCCACGTCGTCTGGTGTCCTTTTATTTTTGGCCTTGATGATCTTGGCCCTTCTTTTCGCTGTTGTCTCGGCCCGTTTACATTGAAGCTGTATGCAGCGCCCGCGACGTCTCTTTTTTTCTTTATTATTTTTTAACCGTAGTATAAGAGGGAACCCGGTGTCTCGGGAGGGCTTCACGAAGCCAAGTTGGGGGAGGGAAAGGAAAAAAATACACTAAATAAAAAGCTAGGCAAACTTTCCCAGCAGGTGATGAGCAGGAAAAGGATCGCACGGGATGACGCCACTCCAGCTGGAAGGGGAGGGGGGGGGGGAGGGGAAGGGCTGCATCGCTGATCGTGCTACACCAGCAGAAGCGCGGGTAGATGGAGAGCGAAGTCGGGCTGCGATCCAAGTGGCTCGGAAACGTGGCCCAAGTCTACCTTGATGGTGTGCAAAGATGCAATGTCTTTGAACGTTTGCCTTTTTTTTTTTTTTAACAAAGATTAATGGAAGAAGAAGAAAAGAAGAAAAGAAGAGAAGAAGGAAAACATGGCGGCCCGACAGAACCCCCCCCCTCTGTGCCGCGACAGGCTTTGCCAAACCTGACGACACAACACATACATAAAGTACAACACAATAATACTACTTTGTACGTGGAGGAGGGACTTTGCCATTACGGATGCTTCATCTTCCTTTCAGCGCCCCCGTAAAAAAAAAAAAAAAAAAAAAGAGAGAGGTAATAGACGGGCGGAGCCGCGGGACGTGGGACGCCGCGTCGCGTTCTTCCTTTTTACCCTCCTCATCGCGGACAAAAAATGGACGAGAGGGGGTCACCATTTTTACTGTTTTTTTTTTGTAAAAAAATCATTTTGGTTGTCTCTCTTCCGTCCAGTCACGCACTCACTCACCCCTGTCGCTGTATGCACAAGTCTTCCACACGCAGCTTCGTCAGCCGCGTTGAAGGCCGACAGCAAGCCCATCTGGAGGGTTGTGGTGTGGTGTGGCTTGCTGACTTGCAGCTGCTGGGGGGGGGGTTTATATTTTTTTCCCTTCCTTCTTATCGGTACACGCCATGTACAGCTTGTATCACGAGCAGAATTCTTGTTTCGATTGGCCCATTTTTCATTTCATTCCGATTTCGTAACGACATACAGGCGTCTTGAGTACATACAACGCCAAACAACGCAAAGGATCTAGATCCGCCCAGTTGGGTCAAAAGCTTTACCTTGTACCTCCATTTTCGTTACCTTTCCTTCCTCCGACTAACTAGTAGTTAGCCCCTCCCTCCTTCGAGGTTCTCGCTTGCATTCCCGTACTGACGTGTCCCGCCCCGAGCCGAGTGAGTGGTTCCCTTTGCACCTCACGATGAGACACTGGACGAATAACTACCTAGTAGTAGCATGCATGTGGCTGGCATGCGGGGGGGCCGGGGTCGTACGTCGTCCCATTGCGAGTGTAGCAAGCAAAAAAAAAAAAGAAAAGAAAAAAGCTCGAGTAGAGTTCAAAACTGTTTTCTGTTGGTAACGGTTTCTCCGCAGACGTGACGTCGGCTAGCTGACGAGGGACCATCCATGTCCGTGCCAAATGCTTGGGACGGACCAGCGTTGTTTCCCCCTCCCCTCCTTGGAAGCTGGAACAAGGGAGCCCCTCATGTATCCGTATAAGCCCCCCCCCGTGTGGTGATGATCTACCATCTTCTATGACGCGAATCACCTACATCACATCAGAAGAAGAATATGCAGGCACGGGCAGGGGCGGTCCCGACGCGACTGATTGTATTGCGTGCAGGACTTGCAGTTGGCAAAGCCACGCCGCAAAGTCAATAGGCGATGGCCGCGGCGCGAGGCGGTCCCGTATGTCCAGCCCACGGCGACTGGATGTCACTGGTTCTCGGCGGAAGCGGTGGCACCCGCCGCCCGCCGAAACGAACAAGACCTGTCAGTTCTCAGAATAGAAATCTCAGAAACGGGACAACAATTTTGATCACGACTGAGTCCACCCATTTTCTTTATCGGGACACACGTGGGGGGGGATCTCACCAGCATCCCGCACGCCTCCCGAAGGAGATCAAGGCCTGAACAAGGAGCAACGGCACGAGCCTGAGTATGGCAAAAAAAAAAAAAAAAAAACCCCCCAGGATGCCAACGACCAAAGTATGTAAATAGTAGGCCGCCACCCAATTTCCTGGGACCAGGTGGAGGAAAGGATGGACTTGTTGTGCGTGCCGTCGGTTGGTGCTCCCCTGCTTGTGGCTTTCTTTTTCCACCGAGTCCAAATGTCCAATCATATCCGCAGACGGCACCCGTCCCTCCGGTTCCTGGAACAGTCTCCTCGGCCCTTTTGCGTTTGTTTCCTTTTTGTTGGCCCATCTGTTCCTTCTTCCATCTTCTGTCCACGAAAGCTACGGCTCCTGTGGAGGGGAGAAGGCGGCAAGAGACAACAGCGCTTCTGCAACTAATACGCAAAAGAGAGCCAAGACAATGGGGTTTTGCGGATCGTGGGTCAAAGTTCCTCGATCCAAAACCCCGCGGTGGTGGCGGACGGAGTAAAGAGTCGCATATATCTGATAATATTTGGAATATCGTATAGGAATGAATATACATACTATACTCTACAAGGCGTGCGCCAGAGTTCTCCCTCGGGCACTGCCGACTCTTCAGTTGCATCTGCTTTATTAGGGTGTGGGGCGGCAAGCTGCAAATGACACAGGCTTCATCTGATTGGATATCACCACCAGCGAAGCCGTCAAGGTCTTTTTTGTTGGCAAGTGTCGGCACATGATGGGCTATGACATTTGTCTTGTTGTTGGACTCGAAAAAGCAGATGTGATGGAAATCTGGAGCGTTTTCTTTTGAGCTTCTGTCTCAGTTCAATGTTCGTCGCGTAGGTACGAGTGGTGTACTTGACGTGGGCTTATACACTAGGAGAGGGCATTTCACGGTTGTTTCAAACTTGTAGATTTTCTTTTCTGGTAACAATTGAAATGTCAGAGGTGTTTAATAGTAACTACTGGGAGAACTAGGCACTTAAAGTAAGACGGGGTATCAATGCCAGTTTAGGTTCTTCGAGCCCCTCGCCAGAATTCTCCTCCGCCTTGCACCTCGGGCCAAGATGAGCCGTCCCGAGCTTAGGGTTGTGGGCAGATGTCATCGGGGCTTGCCTTTGCTCCCCGATGAATCTTCGACCTGGAGTACGGCATCCTATGGTGGAGCTATTGTACTGGAGATTCTCAAAAGGGTTGCTGAACCCGAGGCCTGGCTGGCTCTCATCGTGGTGGTCCATCATCGTCGTCGCACCCATTCCGCAGTTCCACCTCGGTGGGTTTTCTTGCCTACCGTTTCCATCACAATTAGTTTGCCCCGTAACCGGAGGTCTTTCTACCAATCAAGGAGTCTGACTGCAACGCAATGCATGGGCGGTCAAGTAACGGTAACCCCGGCTCTCTAGATGCATTGTATTTACTCCGTTATGCGGAGGGCATGGATGACGGCAGGGCTCCTGGGCTGCCGGGGCTTCTTCGATCAAGACTCTGCTTCCTCGGCTCCGATTATCGCGTCAGAGTAGCTAGGCAGAGATGACTGGTTCGTACAAAGCTACCTTGACAGGTACTTTAACTAAATACCAAGGTCAATTATTATGCTCCGCCTTCAATGTGGAGGAAGTGCCCAAACTAGCAACAGAAGTAATTAGGGGGTTTTGGAGCTTGTTTAATAAAGAGGACGGCAAGGGCCGAGCCTTTGGCCCTTTTTTTTTTGTTTGTTTCCGAGTAGAAAGGTAAAAAGCCTCGCATTGCGCAATATTAGTGGCTGATAAGCTCACGGAGCATCCTCCGCCTCCGGTTTCCGTCTTGTTCTGGCGGCTTTCAGTTAAACCTCACCTCACAAGAAGAGGTTCCAATCTCGAGAATCGTAGTTTTTGTTGAGCAACTTGACCACCAATGATTCCGACGCTGCGGTTGAAACGGATGATGAAGATCCGGCCGAGCACAGGGCAAGCGATGAACGCCATGACCAGCTGTCTTTCCCTTTTCAAATTAACCCGTAGTGCATGAATCTTCGATCTGCTGCGGGCGTAGACTGCTGATCACTGGGCTAAGCAGACAGAAGCCTGCAATCTAGGTAGGCACAAGTCTGCGCCGGCGATGCCATAATACATGTCGTCAAGCGGCAAGACGATGTGGCTCGTGCTCTGTACGCTAACCAACAACTTGTTTTTTTAGTTGTGCAGGCCGCTTTTTTTCTTTTTTTTGCACACTTCTTCATCACACACCCCCTTCCTCTATTTCTTCGATCTCGGCAGGACGAAAAAAGCGAGAGCAGACATGGCGCAACGGCACAGCCGGTTTTGCGACACCAATCACTCATAAACGAACAGGTTTTCTTGTTCTTGTTTTATTACTGCCACACTGTCATTCTCCACAGAAAGCCATCCCCCACAGGCTCGACAGACCATGTGACTCAGTGAGCAAAGGTGTCCAAAAAGTTTCAACTCGGCATGGACAAGGTCTGCAGCTCGAGTAGCTGACAAGTCAACAGACTCTTCAAAGGTCTCATCTAAACGTTGACAGGAATCCGAGACCACCGTCTTGGTGCAAAATGAACGAGTTTCGCTACGGTCCCGTCAACACAGCACAGCAGCGCCCTGAGACAGCTGGAGAGGCTGGAGAGTGTTCGTACCAAGTACATGCTGCCAGTAATAGGTAGCTTGCAGATGAATCAACTCGTCCTGGCGTCCCAATGCAGGAACAACAAGGCTAGCTTTCCGTGCATCAACGGTCCCTCCCCGTCCTACATGGGGAAGAAGGGGGGCTTCAATACGGAGTACATCGGCAATACATGTATGTGCACAGGCCCTATTGAACGCCAACGCCCAGCTAATATAATTAACTTTGCACCCCAGCATGTCCAATGTTGTCTCAGTCTCCTTGCAAAACGGCCAACAGGAAAAATGGAAGCATCACCTGACAAAATGAACTCGTGTTGTTACGCAGCAAGGATTTCGGGGACCATTTGCTGGCCGGATCGGCTGCTGCTGCTGCGCCATTGTAGCTCCGTCTGCCGCCGTCTTTTCCTCCCATCCATCGTGATCCCACGTCTGTTTTTAGCATCTTCATATCCGCAGATATCCCTGGCTCTCGCTGGACCAATGCCTGGTCCCTGTGTTTTGTTGGTGGGTGGCTGTATCCGGAGTTTGTGAGCAAAACAGGCCAACCGAGCATCCAGAAGGGGGAACCGTCCTCCGAGGGGCGTAACGAAGTCTCGGACAAAACCGCCCTGTAGATAGATATATGCATTGACAAGGGTCTGGGGATCGGCGTCGTCGGCGCCGGCAACAGCGACAGAGGCCGAATTCTCTCCTTGTCCGTTTCCTGTGCAACAAGGGCTGTTCTCGCGACGGTTACAATATTTTGATTACTCCGGACACAAAAGACACACAACACTTGAAGAACAACTGAAGCCTTTCCAAACGTCAACGATCGCCAACCCCACGTCCAGGATTGATTCACCAGGCAAGCTCCCAGCCACCTGTCTCACGCCAGGTCTCGAATCTGCCACAGCCGCACTGACTCTTCGTGTTACGTGACAAATCGCTTGAGGTCCTCGAGAGAACCTCGAAAGCGCAATCGACGGACCCGATCATGAGTGCACCCCAGTTTTGTCAATTACATGGTTCCGGAGAACGACGACATTGGTCGACTCACTCAATTTCGAATAGATTAATTTGGCCTTGTCTTTTTTTTTCTATGTTCTTATTTCTCGGCCGCAGATACTCGAGTCCAGGCCGGCCAGTGAGCAAGGTAATTTACCGGCGCACCTCTCTCTGGCCATGCGCTGAGTGAGGCACAACTCGCTACATGGATATTGCGACGCATCATTCGCGGAAAATATTCCGTCTCGCTGTCTGTCTGTTTCCAAATGCCGAGCCCACCAAATTACTGCCTCTTCTTGGCCTCGTCGCCACCGCCGGCGACCACCATGCCGTTCGGAAGCACCTTTTCGGTCCTTCGCACATGGGCCAACAAGAACGGATACGCAATGTCGCAGGCAAACGTGGGTACCATGATGATGTAGGAGAGCGGGTGGAAGATGAATCCGTGTGCCTCGGGCCAGTACCACCAGAGCAGACCGCACGTCACTGGCAACCCCATGAGCGAGCCAGCAAAGCGACAGAGCCTATTCAACAAGACAATGTTAGTTATGTTCGCTTCGAGGTTCAAAGCCTTTGAAATCAACGGGAAGCCGCTTTGGTGAACGAGCCCAATCGGGAACTCCCTTGTCGCCTCAGCGCGGGCCAGCCTTGTGCGCCAGCAGGGCTAAGCTGAACCTGAGACTGTGCACGAAGAGCTTGATCGAGACACATCCTTCTTCACGAAGTAGCTTCATGTACCATGGAAAAGCAGGCGGTTTGGCTGGTCTGGGGATCAGGTAGTGGAAAGGTCGCCGGCTGCGTCCCTTGGGGGCGCGGCAGCGGTGGCAAAAAAAAAAAAACTTACCAGATACCGTAGCTCTGGCCACCCGAGTGTCCTCTGCTCAGCAACATCGCCACGCACGACACGCTCAGCACCATCTGCGACACGCCCGCAGACCACCACGCCAGCTCCGTCGTGTCCCTCGCCTCGCGGCCCCTCCACGGCTTGCCGTCCTTGCGCCCGTGTCCGCGGTGCGGCTCCGCCAGCCACCACGCCGCGAACGCATAGTTGCCCGCGAGCCCGGCCGCGAAGACGAGCGCCAGCAGGGCCTTGACGTGGCGGGCGATGAGCGGCGCGTCCGCGAACGAGTGCCGCGCGTGGGCGACGGTCGCGCGCAGCACCGGCAGGTCGAACAGCAGCCACAGGACGAAGCCGGCGCGCTCGACGGGCATCTCGGTCACGTACGCGGCGAAGACGACCTCCCAGGCGAGATTGAGGCCGAGCGCGAGGAGGGGCATCGGCGTGGCGAGGGTGGCCGCGGCGCGACGTGCCATGAGCACGTAGCAGGCGATCCACAGGCCGACGCCGGCGGAGAGGCACAGCGTAGACGCGGGGATGAGCCAGGTCGGCGCGGAGGCGGGCGGGATGTCGGAGGAGCCCATTCCGAGAGGTAGGAGATGTTGTTGCTTGGGGATTCGGTGATGGTTTGCTGAGGTGTTTGTGCGTGTCAATTTCGAGGAGAGCGCCTGGTGCTCCCCTGGTTCGTGTGGTCAGTAGATGCTGGCTGACGTTCGTCTCGTGCTAGCGTTCGCGGTGCGTAAAATTGGCCAAGGCTATGTTCAATCGCGTGTGCAGATCGAGTCTATCGTGGAGGAATTGCCGATATATGGGTGTTGAGCTTGTACTCGTTCGTGGGCGCTCCGTTTGTAGCAGAAGGAATTCTGCATGATGACCCCTCCCCTCCCAGGTAGCGGTGGCCTGACTTTCGATGCGGGCTCTCGTGTTCGTGGTTGCAGAGCTGTATCATCTTGATTGCCATCTCAAAAATATCGCAGCTAAACTTTTAACAATTTCAGGAATAGATCAGAAGTGAGGATCCTCGTTGTGGGATGCTTGGGCAGCCAGCAAACCTTCACAATGTGGTTGGATAGCTGCCAAGTCAGACATTGGACATTGGGCACTAATTCGCCGCCTAGCTTTGGCAAGCTGACTCGCTCCCACACCGCAGCACCTCTGCAACATCACCCATCAAACCAAACATGTCTTTTGAGCCATCGCTTGACGACCCTAGATTCAGTCGGGAATTTTATCTCCCCAGAAACACCATCCAAGGCCGACCCGATGACTTCAAGATTACATACGCCGATTATGGCTACCACAACGAGGAGAATCCTGATGAGGAGCAAGTCTTCCTGTTCTTCCCTCCCCTCCTAGGCAGCCGCTGGATGCATACGGCCAAGGATCACATTGCCAAACAACACAAAATCCGCATCATAAACGTCGAGCGGCCCGGCTATGGCGGCACCGATGAGGTGGAAGTGCAAGACAGGCTTCAAGTCTGGCAGGGTAACTGACTACCCGCTCTATCAACCATCTCAGCAACCAAACCTTCACTAACAACCATCACGTCTTGCAGCTGCGATACCGGCACTCTTGACGCACTTGAACATCAAGCACGTCTCTGTCGGCTGCCACAGCGCCGGCACCGTCTACGCACTCGACTTCATCCTGCACCACCCCGAGCTCCTGCACCCGCAGCGCGGGTACCTCGCCGTCGCGGGGCCGTGGATCCCGCCCGCGCAGTCGGGCGTCATCTCCATGCGCATCGCCCAGAGCCTGCCCGCCGCCGTCCTCAGCCAGTCCGAGACGTGGGCGCGCTTCATGAAGACCGCCGTCAACCCGGCCCTCGGCGCCGGCGTCTCCGCCGTCTCGAGCCTCTTCGGCGTCGTCGCCCGCAGCATCGGCGCGGCCACCACGACGCCGGCCGACGCCGCCGCGGAGACGGACGGTGACATGGAGATGCGCCTGCGCCCGACGCTCATCGCCAAGGCGTACGGCGAGAACCTGCAGGGCATGGGCGTCGACGCCGTGCTGATGATGCACGCCGGGGCGGCCGGCTGGGGCGACTGGGGCGACTACGAGGCGTACGTGCCGCGGCTGGTGGAGGCGCTGCGCGCGGCGGGCCGCCGGCTGACGGTGGACGTGTTCCACGCGGAGACGGACTCGATGGTCGGCGACTACGGCGAGCAGGGCCCGGCGTGGTTCGACGCCTGCTGGGCGCCGGAGCGCTGCGGCGACGGCGTCATAACGTACAGCGCGAGCGGTGTCGAGGGTGCCGACCACGACTTGGTGTGGGGCATCAAGTTCGGCGTCCCGGGGCAGGTGTTTGCAAAACTTGCTCGCGGGGAGAGCCCGGAGGAGAGCACGACCAAGGACCGGGCTGTCGAGCCGGAGAAACCAGCTGCCGTTTCGGAAGACTCGCTCGTGGAGGTGGAGAAGCCGTCTGCCGCGTCAGGGGCGCCGGTCGTGGAGTCGGAGAAGCCGGCCATGGAGCCAGAGTACCAGGTCGTCGAGCCGGAGAAGTCGGTTGCAGAGCCAGATAAGCCGACGGTTGCGGAGCGGGAGGGGACGGTCGTGGCGCAAGCTGATTCGGTTACGGAGCCGGAGAAGTCGGCGGCTGTGGAATCGGAGAGATCGAACCAAGAGCCGGAGACTCCAGCTGTAGAGTCGGAGAAGTCGTTTGTGGAGCTGGAGATACCGAACGCAGACTCGGAAAATTCGGCCGTGAAGCTGGAGAACGCAGTCGCTGAGGGTTAGAAGAGTAGAATGGTCCATTCGCAGCTTACGGCACGAGTGTATGTGCGCCTCATAAGCGCCCTTATTGAAAGGCATATGATATGGTAGCATCTATATTTAATGAATGAATGACTCGGTATAATAACACTGATTACACTGCTAGTGTTTCAAAGTCTCTGCAAATCCATGATCTAGTCCCTTGGGGGGTACAGTGAAGGGTGCAAATGGTATCTCGTACAAGCCGCCTTATGATGTCAACGAAGTCGGTGTACCGCAATAGACCTTGCAGCGACAATGTCTGGCATACCGTGCCGGATCATATAGAGTCATTTGAAGAGGCTAGGGTAATTCTTTATAGCACGAAGCCTGGTGCGGATGCTCGGCGAGGGAATCTTGACACATGAGATGGGGGAAATGTGCCACTTTATATATAGGTCAGTTGTGGCGTCTTGGAAGCTGAGATACTCGAAGCTAGAAGCCTTGGCTTTTATTTGGTTTGTCTTTCTACGTTGCGTTTGAAAAAGTTGCTTCTACGTACTCGGCCTTGGCTCGCTGCTTGAATACGGCTACCGCGCTGCTTGCTGAACTACCAGACCGGAAACATGACAAATGACATGACCTTTCTTGGCCCGACCGTGTCCTGAAGTAACGACAACATAATGATAACTAGACACTCGAGACCAGAAACTGGAGGCAGCAGTGATGTATAGTGTTAGTTTTGGGGACTGGTACGGGGTTCCCAACCAGGGGCGCGCAAGCGGCAATGAATGGGCCAGCTGCCCTTGGCTTAGGTCCTGCGCCGAGGCCACGGCTGGTTTGTATCATGAGAAAAGCGGATGCGGGGTACAAGACCTGCAAAGGTTGAGTGGGGGAGAAAGATTGTAAGAAGTTGGGTAGGGCAGCGCTCTTGAGTGATCACCATCGTTTGTGGTTTGGAAGAGGGGGAGGATGGTGTGGAGCCCAAAGAGTCGATGAGGAACAGAGTTAGTTAGTCGAACCAGGAGCTTTAGCGGTTCTGCTGGCGATGTGTGGGAGGATGGCGAAAGAATGTAGGTTATTATAGACCTTCAGAATTCGGCTCCCACAAACCCCTCGTACAACCTGCAGATGGGTTCATGAGATGGTGTGACGAGCAGGCTAGGGAAAGGAGAAGTGCTGCGAAGCTAGAAATCCAATGCCGAGCGTCATTTTTGTCGATGAGATTTGGTGGAGGGGAGATCTGCGGAGGGAGACGGGGTTTGGCGCCAGTGCTGAGAGCTTGTCTTGTCGAGAAGGGATGGAGGTTGCGGATGATGGAAGACTGATGTCGTTTGCGCGATTTGATGCACGATAGCACGATACCCGAGACCTCGGCTTGGATGGCTTTTGTCGGGATAGCCATATGACTGGTCGATTTTTGAATCTATTTTGCTATTGAGATAGGGGTTCGCGTGACTATGCCGCGCGCGCAGCTTGCTTAGAAGAAAGACGGTGGGTGTTTCACGAACGGTTGTGTTCCCCAGGCTGACTTGCCACTTTTTTTGATGGATTCCGAGGCGATTTGGCCCCACCGATTCCAACAGTTGTACTGTACGGATTATCCGAGAGTGGAACCAGCCCGGGCAGCATCTGCATGCCAGTCTCAGGGGAACAGGAGAGGCTAGCTATCTGGAGCCGTGGTATGATTTTATAACTCCCTTCTCTGTTGTTCTTGAGCTCGACCTATAACGTAGCTGCTGCCAGCCGCCTAGCCGCTCGCCGTCCTCGCGAGAAACCACAGCTGGCTGCCACATCGTAAGTTTGGGGTAGGTTCGGGCCTGATGGTGGTGGGTCCCGGTAAGAAGCTTCAGCGTCCTCGAGCCCAGGAGTGAAGTACAGTAGCTCCGGGGGGCTAATAAAGGGTTTGTCTCCAGCTTTTGCCCAGCATCTGCCCACTCACAGAGGACCAGAGCCCACAGAGGCAAGTGTCAGGCCAGTGAACAGCTGCTCCAACGCTAATAATAAACTGGGACCAAAAAACTTTTTGCCCAAAGCCAAATGCCAAAGCCAAGCCAAGCCAAGCCCCAGACGAGACAACCGGGTCACCCAGTAAATTTTACGGCTAGTAATAACCTCCGCCTGGAAGCAACGCCGCCAGCCACCGCTATCCCGTTACTCCGTCACTGCATCTGCTGCATTCAACACCATCTCGCGCATCATCATCGCAGAAGCAGCGGGCACTCTGCGCAACCGTCTCGAATCATCCAAATACGCGTCCGTCGTCCTGTCGTCGCTGTCCCTCCCCGTCGCCGACCCGCCGATCGCCATCCCGATCCTGCGACCCTCCAGCCTGACAGCACGTCGCGACGCCCGCGCTCACAGCCTCCCGACCCTCGAACTCCTTCGCTTGCCTCGACGCTGCCACCACCCGTCGCGCTACACCTCGGCGCTGGCCGTGCCATGCCACCTCCCACCCACACGCCGCCGCCGCACCTGGGCCAGCAACATCAACCGCCGCGTCACCACCATAGTCACAGCTCCGGCAGCTATGGGCCGCCACCGCCGCGGCAGCCCCTCAGCGGTGTAGGGCCGCCGCCGCCGCCCGGCTCCTTCGCCTCGGGAAGAGACCTGCCGGCCCTCAACTCGCTCACGCGAACCTCACCAGCCCCTGGCAGCTCCATGTCGATATCGTCGATGCTGGGCGGCCCGCCCCCGGCCTCGCGCGACTCGCAGCCTCCCCCGGCGCACTTCTCACCGCACTCGGCTCCCCCGACCGCAACGGCGGCGCCTCAGTACGGCTCATCCGTCCATGCGTCGCCGCGCATGCACTCGGCCTCATCCGACTTCAACCCATTTCGACGCCCGCAGACACCCGACCACCAACGAAACTATGACCCGCGCGGCAGCGCTGCCCCGTCCCCCCGAGGCCACTACGCCACCACACCCGACGTCCAGCGATACAATACGACGCAAACCTATCACGCGAGGCATCCATCTGCGCCGGCGGAATCCGGACGCGAGCCAGGTAGAATGTCGGCTGGTCCGCCCAACACGTCAGGCAACCCACAAAAATCCTTCAGCAACCTCCCGAGACCGATTGATCTGGCGCGCACATCGCAAGAGGAGCACTATGGACGTCGCGACGATCCTCGACACGGCGCAGACTATCTAGACCGCACTACCCAGAGACATTATCCTTTTGACGATCGATACCGGCTGGAGCGCGACAGGCAATCCGTGCCCGACCAACGAGAGCGAGACACCAGAGAGCACGCATACTCTGGTGGAGAACCGCGCCACGGCCCGCCAGAGCTCAACCCCCGAAACCAGCCATCCTATCCCAGGGCAGAACCAGCCGACCGCCGCGAACCGCCTCGAGAGCAACACTGGGGTCGCCAGGCGCCAGATCACAATTATCGCGCCCCGATGGATCACCAGCGTGGCCATACCGAATATCCGCCCGCTTCAGGCCCCTACCCTTCGCATGGCCCTGCATACCAAACAGCACCACCGCCACCGCCACCGCAGCAGCAGCAGCAACAACAGCAGCAGCAACAGCAGCAGCAACAGCAGCAGCAGCAACAGCATCAGGACCGCTACGCGCCCACATTGCACCCGCACCCCCAAAATTCTACCGTTGGTCCTCCACAGCCTTACGATCCTCCTGCTGACCGGGCCTCTCTGGAACGTTTACACCCTGGCGCACGCGCTCGCGAGGAGCAGCACCACCAGCAACCTCCAACTGGGTATCACAATCCTGTGCATGGCCCCGCGTCGTACGACCCTGCCCGACAGAGAAACGGAGATGAGCAGAGCATCCAAATCCATCAGCGCAACCTTTTGAGCGTGCAGGAGATGAATCGCAAGGGGCGTCTGTCACCCCTCCCGCAAGCTGTTCAAGGCGTTCAGCCGCAGCAGCCAGGCCCCGCCGGCGAGCCGGGCATCAAGAGCGAATTCGGACGCATGTTTGCTGGCATCGGCAGTGGGGTAGGCAATATAGGCGCTTCCAACCCAATCACATCTGCGCCCAGCGGCCAGTCGGGCAGCGCCTTTCCCAAGGACGACGACCCTGCTGCAGACGGCTCCAAGAAACCGAGAAGAAGAAAGCTCAAAGACGATATTGACAAGCCAGATGATGATGGTACTGGGAGGCGAACTCCTGTTGGACGTGGCGCCAAGCGCGTCAAAGGCCATCACCACCATCAGTATGCTTGTCATGAAATTGCATTCAGGCTCAATGCTAACGTTTTCCACAGCCATCATCACCACCATCACCACGCCCCCGATTCGGTATCTTCACCCCTGGTAGGGATAACGCCACTCAAGAGCGGCAAATCAGGCACGACGGCGGAAACTTTGGCGGACAGGATTGCGTCTGAAACTCTCTATCGCCAACAAAATGCCGCGCGTCTTGGACAAAGTACACCGCTACAACAAAAGTTTGTCGAAATAGTACCGCCCAAGACAAAGACGATTGTATCATCCAAGGCCGTGCTGGATTCGATAGCAGACAAACCTCGACACCATCTCGGGGACTTTCTCTATGAGACGGAAATTAAGACCGGCAGACTTGTACCCAGGACGTCGACAAACCGCGGGTTCTCGTCAACACCCAAACCGCTGCCCCTAGATCGCATCAAAGGGAAGGAGAATAGCGTACTGACTATCAAAGTTCCCCGGGTGCATCTTATGCCCGTCGCGAGAGAGGAGATTACCGCGCGAGCTTTCCTGTGGGGAACCGACGTCTACACCGACGACTCAGACGCTGTTGCAGCCTGCATTCATTCCGGCTGGATCATGGGTGAATGGGCTGAAGACGTCGATGCCGCCATGCTCAGTCTGGACAAGGCGGACGGCGCCAAGGAGTCTAAGGAGCCCAAGAAGCCCAAGCCACTGCCTGCCGAGCTCATCTCGGAGGGTCTCATCACGTCGGTGCCCAACTTCGGCCCGATGCCGATCCCAGCGAACCGCGACCTGCACATCAACGTGCTCATCCTGCCGCGGCTTGTCAAGTACGGCAGCTGCACGCGGCACGGTATCACAAGCCGCGACTTTGGCGGCGAGTTTGGCGGCCGCCACGCGGTGCACGACGGCGTCAGCTACATGATCCAGAGCATCCGGTGGGTGGCCAACGGCGGCCAGCCGCAGGCGCGGCTCCGCGGCCAGGCGAGGCGCGACCGCATGCGCAAGGCCATGATGGAGGTCAATGCCAGCCTGGGCAACATTGGCGGTCGGGGCCGGGAGCGCGATGCCGTCGTGGAGAGGTCGCGGGCTGCGGGCAGGCGGAGCGGCGAGATCTCAGGCAGCTGGCTGAAGCCGGCGGAGGCGGAACAGACGCGCGTCGTGGTGGCTGCGGCCATGGAAGATGCGCGGACGTCGCCGCCCAAGGGCGGAGCTGACAAGGAGAACCACGTAGCCAACGGTGGCGTCGCGCCCAAGGCTGAGGCCGGGGAAGGACCGGTGGATAAGGACGTGGTCATGGACGAGGGCGGGGATGACAAGCCCAAGGATAGGGACGAGAACTCCGCGGCGGCGGCATAACTGGATGGCCGCATAGTTGGGTCTATGTACTAACACTTGTGGACAAGGTTACGATTTCATTTTGATTGCGTGGATGAATATTTATCCGTCTACATAAATCTCTCTTGTACCTGCGAAGAGCGGGCGATGGACGAGGGGTTCTTTGTTTTTGTTTTTTTTTGGTTGTTTGGCAAACGGCACCATTACGTACGGCTTGGAGGGAATGTAGCGTAGCTTCTCTTCTTCTATTGATACCAAACGGACGCTGTGTATGTGTACATAATACAGAAAGAAAGACATGACAACAGATGTACCCCTGCAAATGTCATAAACAAGACGGGGTAAAAAAAAAAAAGTGTATTGTACAAACAGCCTTGCAGCTGTGATTCCGTGCGCAGTTATCGTAGGTAGTCCCGTCTCGATATTGTCGCAACATTAACGATGCGGATCGTCCTCTTCGTCTGCTTCGGCCCTGGCTCGTTCTAAAAATCCGTCACCTTGCCGTTGTAGCTCCAGTCGCCGGCGCTGCCCCAGCGGAGCGGCTCGTTCTTGGGCCCGCCGACCTCGCCGGTGCGCGGGTTCCTCTCGCCCTCGAACTCGGGCCGGGCGCCGCGGTACAGGCCGCCTCCCTCGTTGAGCTCCGTGTCCGCCGGCGTCGGCTCGGGGGCGGAGGCGGAGGCGGATGCGTCGGGCTGGAAGGCGGAGGAGACGGCGGCCTCGCGCTGCAGGCGCTCAAACTCGGCCTGCTCCTTGGCGGGCAGCTTGGGCGGGCCGGGGGCGGCGCCGAAGGAGGATGCGTGGCGGCGGGAGAGGGCGGCGACGGGGACGTTATGGCGGCAGTGGCGGCCGGCGATGCGCATGGCGGTGAAGGGAAGTCGTGGGAGCATGGTGGTGGTTGGATGTGGTGATGGTGATGGTGGGAGAGGTTTTTGGGTGGCGGCGAGGATCGGGACTCGGCATAGGTGAAGGAGTGGGTTAGTGGGGCATTACGGTCGGGGTGAAGATGGATTGCAACGGAGGAAATAAATACTTGTGGCGTGGTAAAATAGAGGTCATGACCAGCATTTTATACGCAAGTTATAGTCAGAACAAGGTCAGTCGGCCTCGGTGTCCGAGTCTAGCACATATGAGGAGGGGGGGGGCATCTTAACAGTCAAAATATTGCCATTTCCTTCCAGTTCATTGCGACCGACCTACCCTGCAGAGAGCGCTTTTTCACGACAACCCAACTTGTGGCCTTTTGGTATTCGTTTTCCGTGTAACTCTGTGTTTTTGGTAGATTCTGATGCGTAATTCTATGTGAAAAGATGAAAATTGGTAGACTTGTATATTGTTTGTAGGAGGACAGTGCCTCCGTACAGCACCGGAGGCTCGATGAAAGTGGTTGATGGTTGATATACTACGCTCTAAAGGTTACCACTCTAAGGGCGGTGCAATACGCTATACAAGTCATCTAGACACGGAAAACGAAAAATAAAGAAGGTACAGACAGTCAAAATAATACATAAGGAGATAAAAAAAAAAAAAAAACAAGGTTGATCAGGCAGTTTCAATCGCTGCTAAATGAAAATTGTCGAGATTAACAAAAAAAGAAGATCTCTGATGAGAATGGGATTCGAACCCATGAGGATTGCTCCACCAGGAAACATGTTAAGGTAACCTTAACCTGGCGCCATAACCTGATATGTTGTTAGACCAAGGTCGGCTAGTGATGAACAGTGGGTTAAACGTACCAACTCGGCCATCTCACCGATTGTTGGAAGCAGCAGATTTATTTTACCTTATAGATACCAGTGGGTGATAGAGTCCGTTTGCCATATCGCGTTAAATTTGAACGCGCGTCGCGAAAACACGAAGATTCATTCAGTTCGTTTACCCTGCAACCCGGCGGGGATATTTTTGCCTGTGTTCTGACTCGCGAAATCTTGAGCTCGGTCATATATACGCTGGCTATTTAGATTTTCACCTCCGAATCACTGAAACTTTCGTCCAGCTTCGTGTGCTACTTTCGATCTTGGATGATGTATTCATGGCAGCTCTAAACCGTGATTGAAGATCTTTTTTCTCAGGGATTCAACAAAATCCTTGGCGATTGGCTGTCTATGTTGCAGGCATGCTCCTGCAACACCATCGTCACGCCCAGATATGTAGGGATCGACTTCATTCCCATCCAATCCTTGGCAGCGGACACAAGCTTAACCGAAACGATCCAATTCAATGAAGGGAGCTTTCATCGACTCTTGAACATTCTGATTCCCCGAGGTTGCGACGACACACGAAATGTTTGCAATACTAAGCACAGGAACAATAGATTTCGCATGGGGATCGCAATCCGGAAAGTTTCAGTTGTGAGCGAACTTCTTGTGGACCAGGCTGAAAAGGTCATAATTGGTTTCTTGCATCCGCAAATATTTCTCAATTGTCAGTCTGGTGGGCAAGTCACAGGCTCACACCCACTAGATGGGATTGCACTTCTTCGGTGCAGCACCCTCTACTCGCCACATGCCGCGGCTTGCCCGTGATGGCAAATGAACACATGTCGCAAGTTGCAGGGCTTTATGAAACTTGGTAGGAAGAGAACTTCAAAATTTTGCGATGTTGTGGACAGGATGATACTCTTATTGCTTCCAGAACACACCCGGAGAGCTGTACTGCACAAGCCGTGCCTCTCCAAATTTCTTGCTGCACGCTCGCGGTAATCTGTGCTGAAGAAGCGCCGCTCAGAACAATGAAACACGCGAGCACATTTTGGGATGCGGTTTGTTCAAAGCTTGTCAGCAGCAATATCTAGTCTATTGCTGTACTGGAGCAAAGAGCATCTGGCGAGGCTGAAGACCTAATCATGAATCACCAAGCACGATGGTTGTAGGACTCATGCAAGCGTGGGCAAAAGTTGAACGGACAATGTCCTCCCGTGGCGGAGCTGAACGGTTCCAAATCCCATATCAATCAACATGGGCTTATCATAATCAAGTACCAGCAGAATAAAAGAGAAAAAAGTAGTCTAATTACATTCGGCGCGTCTATTATGCCACTCAATTACCTTGATCTACGGTCAATGCATTTCACGGAGGGAGGCGGCGAACGGTAGGCTCCCCGCAGCAAAAGTACAAGCAGGTCAAAAGACTCTGCGCTGTATAATCTACGACCTAGAGCCTGATGAGGAATGAGACATATCGGGATTCGAGAACTACCGGAAATTGGTATTAAGATGGGATGTGCACAGTGATTGGAAAGACGAAGCATGTTGAACAATGGAATTATCATGTAATAGAAGTTTGGGGGCAAGTTTGCAAGATGGATCTAGCGCCCGAAAGCTCGGCAATCAATTTATGGTTTCAAATAATCGCACAGGCACCAACGATTGGTGAGATGGCCGAGTTGGTAAGCATCCCTGAACAACCGCCTATTCCAGTCTACTAGTGTCTAACAATTTAAAAGGTTATGGCGCCAGGTTAAGGTTACCTTAACACGTTTCCTGGTGGAGCAATCCTCATGGGTTCGAATCCCATTCTCATCAGAGATCTTCTTTTTTGCCTTCTAGGCCAAGTATAAGTGGTTGCTTATCTTTTCATTTTTGCTTGATGTGGTCTGTATCTTGTCTAAAATCGCGGCATTTTTCGACAGTAGCGCAAATTTTGCCTGACTTACTGGGTTTAAAAGTTGACTGCACCGTCTTTACCATCGCCGCGCCGTATGCCGATCAGCGCAAGAGTCTGGCTTAATTTCTTCATATCAGGTGCTGTTATCTGATTTATGGCAATGAAAACTCGGGCATGGGCTGGCATATATTTGCCTGCAAGACCTCCGTTATGCATCCCACCTCTTCAGCACACAGCTTCCTCGCGTGTAATGGCAAGGTCGACCGTTCTGATGACTATCTTCACCGCGATATGACGGACTAAGCCATTCTGAAGATACCATAAAGCTGAGAAGTAGCAACCAATCAATGAATGTCGCAAGTTGAGGTAGTGATCGGCAACACCGTCGCCAACGCACAGAGAGTGACGGCTAAGACTATGACAAATGAACTGTGAGCTTCTGGTGGTGGTTATTTCTGGCTTTGGATCTCTGGTGTTGAAAACAGAGGCGCGGATAAAGACTGCAAGCCACGCACCCACGGCAGAGGTCTGGTAGAAACTCAATCCACTTGTACCGCCTCACAATGACGAATCAAGAAGTGTAGGCCAGACCCTCCAAATACAGAGTACCGTGACATGGCCTTATATTAAAGCGTTTAAGAAAGTCTGCCACGGCGTATCAAACAATCACAGTCGGTACAGCTTCTATGGTCACGGGCTGAATTACGTCGTGAGGCTGAGACATTGACTGCCAGCACGGCAGCGCCTCAAGATTCCGGCGGGGTGATGCAGAAAGGCAGCCATCAGCACCCTCGTCGTTGTAGCAAAACGTAAGATCTCTTGCTGGAGGAACCTGAGCCAGCTCCAGCCCCAGCTCGGCCGACGGCATGTCCATCACCCCTCTTCGGCGGCCACTGTTCTCACCTTTGTCGATCAAGATGCTCATGGGTGTCAGTTGCCACCCATCGTTTTTGCCTGACGGACTGGAGGCTATAGCCTCCCGATGTCCCTCTTCGGCGCCCAATGTTCCCGCCTTTGTCGATCGAAACGCTCATGTGTGTCAGCTGCCACCCAGAGTTTTTGCCTGACGGGCTGGAGGCTCAATCACCCCGTGGTCCCTTTTCGCCGCTGTCCGCTTCGGGCTCTTCTCGCTCGTCAGTTTCAGCCCTTTAATTTACTCATGGAGCCCATGGCTCATGCTACGACACTCCAGAAATCCTGATCAACGTACCCAACGGAAACTAGTACCTACGCTCTCAAGATATGACTGCCTCAATGACTTCAGAATCAATCTCCGACATCATCAAGATTTCTGATAGTCTCAGCAAGGTTGAAATAGGCAAAACTGCACAGTATGGATTTATTGACACGACCGCTGCGCTGTCGGGGGTGCTGGGAATTCTGCATGACCTACCAATAGTTCCGCCTTCACTCTTTATCGATCTAGACGGCGAGAAGCTTTCCAGGCATGGCACCATCTCGATACTGCAGATATACGTCCTACCGCTCAAGCGAACTTACCTTGTCGACATATACACGCTGGGCGAGGCAGCCTTCAGCGTCACTGGAGCGAGAGGCCAGACATTGAAACAGATTCTCGAGTCTCCCAAGATTCCAAAGGTCATTTTTGATGTGCGAAATGATTCAGATGCCCTGTACAAACACTTCAACATCCGCCTGGCCGGCATACAGGATCTCCAACTAATGGAGGTTGCCACGCGGTCCTTTGGCAGGAAGCTTCTTAGTGGTCTGGCCAAGTGCATTGAGCGAGACGCGTCATTGTCTTTGGCTGAAAGACAGGGGTGGAAAGACTGCAAGGAGACAGGTGTTCGACTTTTTGAGCCGGAGCGTGGAGGCAGTTATGAGGTGTTCAATCAGCGCCCATTGTGCAAGGAGGTCCTGCAGTACTGCGTTCAGGACGTGCATTTTATGCCGCGCCTCTGGGCATATTACGACGGGAAGATGACACCAAAATGGCGCCAGAGGGTCGAAATTGAATCAAAGGAGAGAGTGAAACTATCTCAGTCGCCGAATTATGTCAGCCATGGGCCACACAAGGCATTGGCCCCCGGTGGCTGGCTCTACTTGGATCGAGCCAGGCCTTTCCAGCCTCGCAGGTTAAAGGGGAGCCTGGATAGAGTTGATTCTTGATCAAATTATATTATATTCGTGATCGCAGCTGGCTACCCTGGAGTGTGGCTCTATCCGTACATATAGCCGACTTTCCCCTAGCGCTAGCCCTAATTGGGTGATTATGCAATCAGGGGTTATGCAAACTTTAGAAACGGCCATGCAAAAAGCAGGCCTTGAGCAGAATGCCTCGTCCTGCACACGTTGAACTTTTGTGACATTGCTCGCTCGCTCGGACAATTCCCGTTCTTCATGGCTTGGGTCTTGGCATCTTGGCAATGCCACAGGGCGGCTACTGATCGGTGACCTTAGCCGACGATGCTGCCTGGCGGGCCGAACCCGAATTATCTATCGACTTGACACGCTCGCCAGGAAAAAGGACGAAACCACGATTCTGGTGGGTGCGAAACTACGAAACCATCGGCCCGCGCTCCCTTTTGCTGCGGTGGGCGGTCCTGATGCATGGCCCGCCTCCAACCATATCAGAATGCCTTGCATCTATCTATTCTTATAGAGCGCGTCAGCTTGCCTGTTAGCTCCAGGACTGTTTGGCTGCCCGTGTTGCTGTGGTCTGTCGTATCTCGGTTTCGATCTCAGTTTCGACCTCAGTTTCGCGCCGCCCCCCCTTTTACCCCTTTTGCACTATCCGCAATCAAATATTGTCAACGACTTTTGACACGGCCGAGGTAAGCTGTCCTGTCTTGCACTTATCGTATAGATGATTCGTATTTCTGGAGGAGATGTCATCGTAAACTCCAAATTCTTCTTAATGCTGCGGCCGTCCACACCCGCGCTTGTACATGCTCTCTCTGCTCGGGTTACCAAAGGAAGGAGGACTGCGTATCAACCAACATCGAGCATTGAGGCACCCGCCTGATGTGCTAGTACTCTTTAAACAGACATTCAATTTCATCAAAGAGATGTATCCAGATGACCTTGACTCCCGTCATCCTCAGCCTCCGCCTCCGCCTCCTCCTGCCTTGTTGGCCTGACAAGTATAATCGATTCTGTTGCCGCTGCTCCCCTTGCTTCAATAGGAAAACTTCGACCCTCCCAAGCCATGGCCGCCGCCGGCATGTCCCAGTTCAACTACATCTTCGCCCTCACCGCCGTCTTCGCGCTCCTCGACGCCTGGAACCTCGGCGCCAACGACGTCGCCAACTCCTTCGCCAGCTCCGTCTCCTCGCGGTCCCTGACGCTCAAGCAGGCCATGGTCGTCGCCGCCGCCTGCGAGTTCGCCGGCAGCGTCTCCGTCGGCGGCCGCGTCTCCGACGCCCTGCGCACCCGCATCGTCGACCCGCGCCTCTACGACGACGCGCCCCAGGTGCTGCTGCTCGCCATGCTGTGCACCGTCGTCGCGAGCTCGCTCTTCCTGACCGCCGCCACGAGGCACGGCATGCCCGTGTCGACGACGCACAGCGTCATCGGCGGCCTGATCGGCGCGGCGACCGCGTCGGTGGGCATCGGCAAGGTCAACTGGGGATTGCAGGGCGCGTCCCAGGTGTTTCTCGCGTGGGTGGTCGCGCCGGGCATCGCGGGCGTCCTCGGCGCCCTGGTCTTCCTCGTCACCAAGCGGCTCATCCTGGTGAGCCGCGACTCGGTCCGGCGGGCGTTTTGGTGCATACCAGTGTTTAGCTTCCTTACCTTTGGCAGCGTGGCGAGTATGTTCCGTAGAGAATGATCGTGTGGCATCTGACCCGCGTGCTAACTGAGTCAATTTCAGTGCTGATTGCTTGGAACGACTTTGACGTCAACGTCTCGACGGCAACCACCATCGTCATCGTGTTCGCTTCTGCCGGCGGCGGCACGCTTCTACACGCCGTCTTCGTGATGCCGTACATGTGGGTGCGCATCATCCGGCAGGACTGGACCCTCCGGTGGCATCACGCGCTCCTGGGCCCCTTGCTGCTCCGGCGAGACGCGCCGCCGCCGACGCCGAGCGGCTTCGTGAAGCCGCAGATCAAGGACTACTACCGCGGGTACCTGAGCGCGGAGGAGCTCTCCTACGTGCGCGCCTCGGAGACGCTGCTGGAATCGGTGCAGATGCACGGAGCCAACGGACCGCCGGACGCGGACGCGGACGCGGACGACGAGGTCATCCTCCTCCCGCCCCCGGCTCAGGCGGATCCCCCGCCGCCGCCGGAGACGCTCCGGCAGCGCCTCCGCCGACGAGCAGCCTCCGCCCACAGCAGCAGCGCCAGCAGCAGCAGCAGCAACCTCGTGCCGCCGCGGCCGCCGGGCCCCTGGAACAGCCCACGGGTGCTCGCCTGGCGGCTGAGCCGGGTGCTCCTGCGGGGCCTGGAGAAGGACGTGGGGGACATGCAGCGGCGCAACGCGGTGCTCAGCTGGGACCTGGAGGCGATGCACGCGCGGGCGGCGCGCTTCGACAACCGCGCCGAGTACATGTTCTCGGCGCTGCAGGTGCTGACCGCGGCGGCGGCCTCGTTCACGCACGGGGCCAACGACGTGTCCAACGCGGCGGCGCCCTTCGCGACCGCCTACGACGTGTGG
Source organism: Cordyceps cicadae (assembly GCA_002968875.1). NCBI lineage: Eukaryota > Fungi > Ascomycota > Sordariomycetes > Hypocreales > Cordycipitaceae > Cordyceps > Cordyceps cicadae. The sequence continues at coordinate 36,722 of MWMN01000011.1, read as the reverse complement.
TCCCGGGGCGCCGTCTCCGCGGAGCTGGACGCGGCGGCGGCGGCGGCGGCGCCGACGTGGGTGCTGTGCGCGGGGGGCGCCGGCATCGTGCTCGGCCTGCTGACCTACGGCTACCACGTGATGCGGACGCTGGGGAGCCGGCTGACGCTGATATCGCCGACGCGCGGCTTCTGCATGGAGCTGGCGACGGCGCTGACGGTGACGCTGGCGACGAGGCTGCGGCTGCCCGTGTCGAGCACGCAGTGCATCACGGGCGCGACGGTGGGCGTCGGGCTGGCCGACGGGGACTGGCGGTGCATCAACGCGAAGCTGGTCGGGTGGATTTACATGGGATGGTTTATTACGGTGCCGGTGACGGGCCTGATGTCGGGATGCATGATGGGGTTTATCCTGAATGCCCCGAGATGGAGTTGACGGACGAGGCTGTACGCATACGGGTGATGACTTGTGCACATACATATAACTGTATATTATTTTTTCGAAAAGTAAATCTTGATACCCAGAGGCTAATTGCAAGATATTCCCAGCATGACAAACCTCAGTACCTGCACCTTGGACTGCTGGGAGAGAAACGCCACCACCAACTCCGCCAAGACCCTACCCTAGAGCCCCAATACCAAGACTTTCCAACCCCATACCATCTACACTCATTCAGCCTCAGCTACGCAGTCCCACCATGACGCTTGGCTTTTTGCTTACCTGCATCTGCTCTCCAAGAAAGAGGATTCCCCACGTGCGGTCATATCCCGGCCCTGTTGGATCAGCAGCTAGCTCGAGGCTGCTTCAAGCATACCGAGGACCCAGAAGAGGCGATTGGTGGCGTCGCACGGGTACCTGGTGGGTGACGCTAGAAATAGGGTGTCTTCTCTAGTCAGTAACAGGTAGTTGACAAGCTATCGCGTGCGCTGGACAAAAAAGCAAGAGGCTGTTGTCGATTATCGTGACCGAGACTGGAGTGGAAGCGGACAACTTCCTCGGCAGACTGGAGAAGCGTCACCTGCAATCAAGTGCTCTTGTTATTGTCTTGGCACGGGTGACAGGGTCACGCCATGACAAGTCCTATATCCTCCTGCCAGTGTAATAATACTCGCAAATCTGGAGTCGCATCTGCTGGTGCAACCTGGGGACAATCAATGGCCGATGACTGAATGACCTGTGGAGACTGACGTGATGCATATGCCCCAATGCCAAGCAATTAGTTGCTCTTCAGCTCGAATATATCTCTTGTCTGCAGGATGCAGTGTCTTGTATTTCCTGTTCTTTTCATCCTCGGAACAGGAAGAACGTTAAAATGCTCTCGTTCGTGTCCTGGGCGGCTTCTCTCGCGGTCGGCGCTGCTGCTGCTGCTGCTGCTGCGGCCAACCTCAAGCCCTTTGATCCCAGCTCTCTGAGTCTGAGGGAAGTTGGAGCGCGAAACACGCTGGTATGCATTTGGACTGCGTCAGAGTACAGAAAAGCCCAAAATATTGACCCTGCGAACAGGACTGGCGTGTCTGGCTGGAGCACGATGGCAACCCAATCTCCTTCTGGCACGACATCCCGCTCTACCCCCGGGAAAACGTCTCCAACATCATCAACATGTATGTCGAGATTCCCCGATGGACCGACGGGAAGCTCGAGACGAAACGAAACGAGCCCATGAGTGCGTCCTGCTTGTGATGCTGCACAAACGTCAAAAGTAAAACTGACAAACAAACCCTGGCAAGACCCCATCTTCCACGACGACAAGAAGAAGAAGCCGCGATTCGTCTTTAGTGTTTGGCCTCAAAAGACGTATCCCTTCAACTACGGCTCCATCCCTCAGACATGGGAGGACTCAACCGTTGTCCACAACTTTACCGGATACGTGGGCGACAATGACCCCATGGATATTTTTGACGTCAGTTCGCTGGAGCCCCCTTACGTAGGGCAATTGAAGCAGGTCAAGATTCTGGGTGGCCTGGCCATGATCGACGTACGTCTGGCCCCCAAGTGATCAACATTCTCATGCATGCATGCATGCATGCATGCTTACTTTACTTTTCATGCACTAGGATGAAACAACGGACTGGAAGGTCCTTGCCATTGACGTCAAGGATCCAATTGCGTCCAAGGTGAATAGTAAGTTTTGGCCCGTTTCCAAAAGAAGAAAAAAAAGCTGGAAAAATAGGCCCGTCTTCATACTCTTACTTACATGTTGGTTAGCTGTTGATGATTTGGAAGCGTTCCGGCCTGGAAGCAAGCAGTCCTTCTATGACTGGTTCGTCGTAAGTCGCAACCACCACGGACTCGATTAGCTTTCACACCGCATTAACTCTGCTCGTAGTACTACAAGGTGATCAAGGGCTCGGGAAAGAACTTGATCGTCGGCGGCAAGTTCCAAGATGCAGACACCATGATTGCCCATATCCACGAGAGCCACGACTTCTGGCTCAACCTGATGCGTGGCAAGACTCGCAAGGAAAAGATTAACCGCGAGCAGACATCGAACCCGCGTTGGTGCAAGACATATGTTCCCTCCGAGAACACCACCTCCAAGTTCAAGATTCCGGCTAAGAGTGACATTCTGCCCCCGGCTGAGCGTCCTGCCCAGTATGATCGCTGGTATTACCTCGACAAGGACTTTAACATTGCTCCGGGCCAGGTGATTGAGGAGTGATGGGCGTAGGGGCGATGTGGGTGGGGTGAGGATGAAGCATTGAGAATGGAAACTACAGAGTCTGTCACAACAGGATGCACAATGAGTACTCAGAGAAGAGGTGTGATGAATACATAATGCCTTGGCGCATGGAGTCTCCATGCAGCACCCATTGCTGTCGTTTCAATTCTAATATCGATCTGCGCCATTCTATCTAATCCAGGAGCTATTAAATGCGGGACATTACAAAGGAAATAAAGTACAACGCCAATCTATGGATGCAATGCCGTTTCAAAAGGGCCGTTTCAAAGGGTCTCGTACTGAACCGTCGGGTATTTGCTCAAGGCACGAATGCGAGGACCAAACTTGAACAGAACCCACGGGATCGGAAGAAGAGCCACCGTCACGAACGCGAAGAGGCTGACGGCCCAATTGAGGCCCAGCTTGTCGTACATCTGGACGATGAAGAGCGGAAAGGCACCCGCGAACCCGTACCGCGCCAGGCTGTTGGCGCTGGCCTGGCTCGCCACGACGCTGCCGTGATACGTGTCCGCGCCGTACTGCATCGCCGAGACGAAGATGCACAGGTTCCCCCACGCGAACGGCATGATCGCCGCCGCCGGGCTCGCCCACGGCACGTCGGCCCTCGCCGTCCACGCGTACCAGAACAGGCCCAGCGGCAGGCCCAGGCTGCCCACCATGGCCGGGTACAGCCTGTGCTCCGGCTGCGGCGGCACCCCGCCACGCGCCGCGGCCGCGGCCGCCCGCGGGCGGTACAGCGCGACGTCGCAGAGCAGGAGGGTGACCAGGCCGAGCAGGCAGCCGGCGGCGACGGACAGGAAGACGAAGCCGGACTGCTCGACGGAGAAGTGGTAGACGCGGCCAAAGGTGTGGGACAGGCCGGCGAAGAAGCTGAAGAGGATGCCAAAGTTGACGGACACGTAGAGGCAGAGGAAGCCGGTGATGGGCTCGGTGAGGAGCATGTGCACGGGGCGGACGAGGCCGGTCTGCAAGAAGGTGGCGACGCGCCGGGGGAGAGGGGGGGAGGGGGCGACGGGCTGGCCGCGCTGCTTGGCGATGCGGCGCTGCAGGATGGCGGGGAAGGTCTCCCAGGTGGTGAGGGTGAAGAGGAGGGTGAAGGCGGCGAAGCAGAGGAGAATCCACTGCGTCCAGCGCCAGTTTTGGCGGCTGACGGCGAATGCTCCGAGTACGGGTCTGGAACTGTTGTTAGTGTTGTTGAGGAAGAGGAAGATGAAGAGGAAGAGGAAGATGAAGATGAAGAGGAAGAGGAAGAGGAAGAGGAAGAGGAAGAGGAAGAGGAAGAGGAAGAGAAAGAGAAAGAGAAAGAGAAAGAGAAAGAGAAAGAAAAAACGTACGCAAAACCCGGCCCGAGAAACGGCATCAGAATATACACCGCCATCATCGGCCCGCGACTGCGCGGCGCAAACGTCTCCACGATGGACCCGGTCCCCGACGCCAGCGCGGGCGCCCAGCAAAATCCCGCCAGGAAGCGCAGCACGCACAGCCCGGCGAAGCTGTGGCTGAGGCCCGCGCCGAGGGTGAAGAACGCGCCGAGGACGCTGGTGCCGATGTACACGGGCCGGCGGCCGAGGGACTCGGACAGCGGGCCGCCGAGGACGGGACCGAAGCCGAGGGCGAAGCAGTACAGCGAGAGCGGGAGCAGGGCGACGACGCGCGAGACGCCGAACTCGGCGGCGATGGCCGAGGTGGCCGGGCTGATGATGGACGTGCCGGCGGAGCTGCGAAGGAGAGGTTAGCGGGGGGGCCGGCCCGGGAGGAAGAGGTGAGAGGATCAACGTACGATACAAAGCCAAAGGAGGACAGCATGATGATGAGATGGGCCTTTTTCCAGTTGGGCCAGTTCATCGGGTTGCGAGGGTCGCGGTCCCATTCCACGGTGGCGAGGGAGGAGGAGGTGTCGTCGAGCTGCTTCTCGCTCATGTCGGAGCTGTCGTGCATGGAGGAGCCGGTTCTCGGAGGCGAGACCGCCTCGGGGACGCCTTCTTGCGCGTTGCCGTACGGGAGGACTGCCGTTGGCGGCAGAGGCTCGGTGGCTGACATTGTGGAATGGCCGTTCGGCGAGAGGACGCTGTCACCGAGGTCTTGGGAGTGAAGGGGGTGCTGTTTGAGCCGTGTATATGCTCAGCAGGAACACAAACAAGTTTGCCTCTGCGGCTAGCGTAAACAAAAAAAAAAAACTTGCAGTAGGGAATGGATTGGAGTAAAAGCCCGGAACAAGGCCTGGATGGTAGGTAATGGTGTCAATGTGGTGCGGGTATGAAAGCACTGTCTTTTATGATCCTCTTGAGATTGAGGCTTCGACAACACAGGTAGGATTTGATATTGTTCACTGACTTTGGGGATTCCATCGGTGAGGGAAGACCGCACATTATTATATATTTATACAACTAGTCTTGCATTTCCAATCCTTCTCCTGGCCTTCGCCCGACCCTGCGTCGTCGCTCACTAGCCCTGACCGGTTGGTCAGACCCAGCGACCCGAGCGGGAGTACGGCGGCGATATGCGGACATTTTGAGACCCCTGGGGATGCATTCTCGGCTTGCTTCTAGACCATTACTGATCATTTCGAGGCTAGAAGGCGGCTCATCAACAAGGGGGAAATGAAACAAATAGACAGTCAAACTAATTGACGCGAGGTGTAGGTGGTTTGGAAATCACGGCAAGTTGTATCAGATAATGTCTATCGGTGATGGGATTTCTTTTTCATGGGGTCTGCCGTTGACAAGGCCCGAATAGTCGGTATGATGTCTCACGGACTGCCGAAACCGACCGGGGAAGCCGCGGCGGAAGAGGTGTCCCGGCGGGCGAGACATGGCAGCCAAGACAAATCGAGAAGAAAGAAGGAAAGAAAAAAGAAAAGAAAAGGAGGAAAAAAATTTCACAAGAAGAGCAGAGCCGCCAGATGACCCGTGTATTATTCGACACCCTGGAGATGAGCTGAGTCGAGTAAAGAACGATCGACAGCACAAAAGTCGGCTTCGCTTCCGGATGGCGCACATCTTCGGAGGATGCTCTTTTCTTTTTCTTCTTCTTCGTCTTCTTCTTTCTCTTTACACGACCAACAAAGGAGAAGAGAGGCAAAGGGGATACAGGCGACACACAGTCTCAGACATGTATGCGCCCACGCACGGAAATAGGCTGTCATTACCTCCCAACTGCAGCGATCTCGGACCATCTGCAGTGCCAAGTCTGTCTTGTTTTATGAAAGGGGAACGAAGGGGCATATGGAGGTGGTGGGTGAGCTTTGTTTTGGGCTTTCCTCTGTGTGTGCTAACTGACAAAAAAAAAAAAACCACAAGAAATTAAGACATGAAATGCTCAAAATCCAAAATCTATTCGCAGTAGCCGACACAGGGCCATACAACTCCAAGCAACCACCCGGGAATAGAGCCTCATCGTCTCTCTATATCCGTTCAAGGCGGTGGTGTGTGGTGGCGGTCACAGAGGGCGCGCCGAGGCACCCTGTTTTCAGCTCCTCGTCTTTTTGGTTGCCTTCATTAATAAGCTATTCTTTCGACAAGACAAATTCGCGGCATTGTGCGGCGTAATAGCGGCTGCGACGGTAATAACGGCAATAATGGCTCGCCATCGACATGCTGGATGCCCTCTCTGCCTACACACCCTCTTGCCCAGTCAACATGCTGCAAATTCCATAGTCAACAAGGACATACATGTTGCATTGCAACAACACATGATACCTAGTAACAAGGACATACATGTTACATTGCAACAACACATGATACTAGTAAGCCTGCCTAGAAATCTACCATTCTATTAGCTCGCTCGCCATCTGCCCGTCGCCTCGTCTCCCGCCCTCGCCCGCCTCAACCCATCAGCTCGTTTTCATTCAGGAGAAACTCTGCCTTGGTTGCCAGAAACTCTTCGTGAAAATACTCCACGTACGGGCCTGGCATCTGTTCTCCCACGAAAACCTTGAGCATCGAGTCCTTGCCCGTCCACACGTGGCGCACAAACGTGCCGTCGCAATCCGCGTGCGCCTCGGCGAATCCGTTGGCCTCGTCGCAGGGCAGGTCCCGAATGTCGTCGGCGTAGTCGTACCGAACATACGTGCCAAATCCACCTTGGTCCGTTGGCCGGCCCGGGTTGTTTTTACGGAACTTGGTGCACTCCGGATAGCGCCCGCCCTCGTTGGGGCAATCCTCCCACGCAGCCAGCACCTCGTATGTCTTCGAGTTGTTTTGCGCTACGAGGAACCCCGTGTTGAGATATTCGAGGCCAAACTCGTCCTGATTTATCTTGGCCTTCGGGTCGAAGGCGAGGGCGAGCGAGTTGGAGGCCGGGCCGAGCTGCCAGTAGTTCATTAGCCACTCGAACGGCAAGTCCAGATTTCTGAACACGGCGTCCGAATCCAGGTAGATGCACGCTTGGTGCTTTTCGAGGAGCTTTGCGATGAGGGCCGGCTTCTTCCAGGAAGTGCGGCGATCCTTGTACTCATCCACTACTACATAGTAGTACTTGTATCCGTGTATTTTACCTGCCAATCGTTGTTAGCTATTCATAGCCGGCGCAATGGCAGGCGACAAACGGTAAACGCGACTCACTATACAGCCAGTGGTTCAGGATCCCCAGCGACAGTCCGTGTATCGAATCTGCGTCTTGCCAGCTCATGACGTTTGGTCCAAATATTTGCCCAGGGGCGTCGAACGCTCGATTGTCAAAGTCGATGATGCAAAGATCCTTGCCAGCCCTTGCATGCCATGCGATGTCCTCCGGCAGGTGCCACTCCTTTGCCCCAAACAGCGAATATCTTGGTGTGTCGGGCAGCACCGACGGGTTGTGTAGCTTCTGGAAATAAAAGTCGATCCAGGGCCTTGAGGTTTTCGTCGCGGTTTGGAAGGCGATTTGGTTCAGCAACCCCGTCCCTCGACTGCACAGGCGAGATTAGCATCCAACTTTCGAGGGCTAATCTTTGCATATCGGATTACCTGGGGTCAGCTACAACAAACTCGCTCGTCAGTCTTTGGTAGACGAGCATGAGCACTAAGAAGAGAGCTGCGACGGCGATGGCTGCCCGCCAGGAAAGACGTGATCCATGGCCTTGGGTAGCAAGCATTGTATCGTTTCGAATATAGCTAGTTTGTCAAACTGTAGAAGAATGGGATTGATGGAGACGCAAGGAATTTTCGGCAATTTTCGTCGGTGTCGTTCATAGGTATTTATGGGAGAAACTGATGTTGTGATTCGAAGTCGCGAGTACAGAGCAAACAAGACCCTGCTCTTCAGGTTGAGAAGGAAGAAGCGAGTGCGGATGCTGCGCTACTTAGTGTCCCATCGTTTCAGCAATGCACCTCTCAAAAAAGAACAACAGTAGAATTTTTGTGAGCTCCATGACTAATAACCTGTATGCTATATCTTCTCTGTTTGCAACTCGAGGATGGGTAAGGGGGGGGGGGGGGGCGCGTCATACGTGTCATCAGTTGCCAGATGGTGATTGTATTTCGCAGGCAAGCTCGCAATGCGCAAACGGGCATCTTCGAACACCTGACTCGCGCCATGAAACATTTTGACTCACCGCGAGACCTATGGGAGGTGATTTCCTTATCTGCATTCAGGGCAGCACCAAGAACAATGATTACGAACGGAGCAGTGCAACATCAAGGTACCGGAGTGACGCCGTTCGTTTGCATGTCACGGCATAGAGCGATTGAGGTATTCCGAGTGAAATTCTTTTTCCCCTACGATGCTGACGAGACTACCTTAAACGAAGGGTGTTTTTGAATAAGGCAAAGATACTGCTAGTTTGGAGATTTGAGTTAGCTTTGACACAGCTTTAAGCATATCCGAAACCACCAACCACCCACGACAGGTCAGTACCCTTCTCGCTCCGTTTCATCACCACGTTCGAGGTATCCTAATTGATATTGACGTTTCTCTAATAAATTAACCTTGCAGAGGAACAGAAGAATAGGAAGGATAATCGTTCATCGTTATTGGCCTGACGGTGCAGCTCGAATTTATCAACCGTAGCAACGGGCGGCGGCGGCGGCATGGAGAATAAGGGGTAAGGACTGTACGGATAGCACGGATAATAGGGATAGTGAGGATAGTGAGGAGAGTAAGGAGAATGAAAATGGCAAGGAAAATAGAAATAGCAAGGAGAATAGCAAGGATAATAAAGGCAGTCAGGATACGATTAGTACTTAGCTTCGCCTTCCTCAAATGTTTAATACAACTCGTTTAAACGCAGGCCAGTATACCTCCTCAACCCACTGGCCTAGGCATTGAAGGGCGACGGCCAACTTATAAATGCCAAAGCGGCTACCGGTGTCTCCAATATGCACCCTGTGATATAACTTCGACCTTCCGTCCTCCAGCGTTGACGCTAAAAAGTACCAGGAATGCCGCTCAACAATGATGCCGGGCAAGCATCCGAACATGGCGACATCGGCGTGAGGCTGCCATTGAAGCGACCGCCATTGTGCAGAATGCCATGTTCCGATTTGTAGTATCGCTCGATCCCACGGCTCCGCCTGACGACCTTTAGTCTCGATGGAGAGGGCGATTGGGTCCTTGCAGAAATTACCCCACGATGTGTGGTTGATAGATAGGGACGGCCGTGTCGCTTTGAGGGAAGCTATTGCTTGCGCTTCAGGGGAAGAGCTCCCGGGCCTGATGCACACGCAAAAATCGACGTTTTTTGATGGAGCCCCCAGTGGTTTGTATTCATTTAGTCTGTATTCATTTATGATCTGAGAACCCGTACAATATCTGTAGTCGAGAAGCTTTGGCGTTCCGTCGTTACGAAAAGCAAATGTGAGGAGTGCGCCATGCACGTCATGGTTCCAGGAGGATTCTCCTTCGAGGTCCTCCTCACACTCAGTGGCTCGTGTGAAGATATCGCGTACAAGGTCCATCGAGGGGAGGCGCCATTGATGAGCGTCACTAGGCGCATCATAAAAGGCGCCTTCTGGAAAGAAACCTTGGTGCTGAACCTCTGCTTGCAATGAACGTGGTAGGAGCTTCTCACCACACGATATCTTGCTCAAGTTTTGCCATAAATCAAAGAGCTGTGGTGGCAGATGATCAAGACGTTGTTCGAAATTGAATGGCTCGAATCCAGTTGCCGCTGTTGCCGCATAACGAACCTGTTTTGTGGGCGATGATGTGCCCGAAGCTAATGAGGACGTAGCCGAGCGCGTCGAGCCTCTGGAACGGGCCCTAGCGTTGCTACCTCGATCGAAAGACCTGGAGACATGTGTTCTTGCCTTGGGGGTCTCCTCAACGCCAAGTTCGTTATCAGAGGGTGGTCCATCTAGTTGGGCATCGATCATTGTTCGTTTGTGCGGCGAGTTGGACATGGCCTGGCCACTATGAGGGTCGTTATCGGATGGTTTTCGGTGTGATGATTGAAATATAGAGGGCCGAGAACGAAATGATGGTGACAGCGATGGAGTGGGGATTTCGGTACGACAGCGAGCTGCTTTTCCGTCGCCGTCAATTCGTCGCCGTTTCGCTGGGTGGGATGAATGACTTGACTGTGGTGATGAATGAACGTTGTCTAGCCACTTGAGAATGAAATCGCACGTGTTCTCACGATTATTAAAAACGTCGAATGACCCCATACCACACTGCAGTGAGGTAGTCAGTCGCTGTTCATTGCTATTTGCGGTTGGTCCTGTGAAGATGATCACCGCGTTACTCGCACATCATAACAACTGCCCTTTGTACATTAGTCAGCAGCCAACCGACGGCCTTACAGAGCGCTTCACTGATAACAAGTTGTTAACCTCGTGGAACTGGGCTTTAGCGCGATTGTGCTTGACTGATTAATAAGAACCAATCCTGAACTGATCGATAAACGATCAAGATAGGGTGCTTCAGGCAGTTCAGGTAGTTCAAGAATACAAGACAGGTCTGTCTGTTTAGGATAGACGGGTGCTTTGGTGGGGTTATGTGTGACCATGTTGACGAACACAACTTCTCCCAGATCTATTCATTATTCTTTCATCCGCCGCGAAGTGAAAGTCGCGCCGGAAATGCCTACAATATTTTTTTTATCGACTCTTTCCACGTTAATTTTCCCCTTCCATTTTTTATTTTTTCTTTTTATTTGTGCGTCTATCTATACTGTATATTCAATGGCTATAATACAATGTATCCTGTTTCCCTCCTCAACCGATTTCCCAATTCCGCTCAGGCTGTTGAGCTGGGGTAGACATGGTCCAAAGCGAACCAGGCCAACTCAACTAAAACGAAGCAAAATGAGAAGCCCAGCATCGACTGATTCTTTTAGATCTTGAATCCGTTCGACATGTCCCAAAAGGGAAAACGAGATTTGCGCCAACAGTCCCCCCACAATTCAGCCGCACTTGTTGTCCGATAAATGCGGACGTGAAGATGACGTCGGCCGAAAAACACTCGTCTTACCGGCCCATCTTATAAGATGCTCCTCGTTTCAATGCCTCGTTTCCCTCATCTAGAGGCTGCTGGTCTATCAAATGGACGTCAACCCCGCATGACTGCATCGCCATGTCACCCCCGGCAAGCAAGAACACAGAGACGGCCTACCAGGTCATCTCCTTCCAGCCCCATCGCGAAGCACAGGCTCGCAAGTACATCACCCGCAAGTCGCACCGAAAATCGCGAGACGGCTGCTTCGGGTGCAAATTGAGTAGAATCAAGGTTCGTTCGTATCGGCGGCGAGGCATCCAAGAGCGCCCTCGCGCCGAGAAGCCACTGACTGACCTGCCGTCAGTGCGATGAGGGCAAGCCTTCCTGCACAAGGTGTCTCCGATGCAACACGGAATGTCAGTACCCTGCGTCCGGTAAATCGAGACTAGCTCGAAAACCCGCCTCGTCGAAGCCAGGGGATGAAGCCGACGCGACGACCGCCATCACCCCCTACATGCCACCGTTTGCTTTTGCTCAGCCCTCTGCCGTTGCGTTGGCCAACAGCCATCTACAGTCCAAGTCCCCCGCGCGGGGCGTCTCGCGCGTCTGCCTCCTCCACCACATCAACCAGCACTTCCACGCCCCCTCTTCTGCCCCCTCCACCGGCCTCGAGACCGCCTGCGGGCAGATGGCCTTCATCGTCGGCCTCGGCGCCACCCGGCCCTACCTCCTCGACGTGACCCTCGCCGTGGCCGCCTGCCACCTGCGGCACATGTACCAGGCCAACAGCGCCGCCGCCGCCGCCTCCTCCTCCGACACCGTCTCTGCGTGTCGCGTCGCGGAGCACTACCAGCAGTCGCTCGCCATCCGCAGCTTCCACCGCGCGCTGGGCGAGCCGCTGGACCAGGAGGCCTCCGACTCGGTGCTCATCTCCTCCATGATGTTCAACCTGCTGTCGTTTGCGCTCGACGACGACGACGACGACGACGACCCGGCGCGGTCCTGGGTCTTCACCGAGGCCCCGGACCGCCTCGCGTGGTTCTCGCTGAGCATGGGCCTGGCGCCGCTGCTGGAGCGTACCAAGCGCTTCCACGACCGTTCTATCCTCCGCCGCATCTTCGACGCCTCCGACGACGAGCGGCAGACGTACCACGGCGACGGGGCGAGGTCGCTGGCAAAGGTGCCGCCGCACTGGCTCCGCCTGTGCGGGCTCGATCACGCCTCCACCGACCCGGATCACATCTTTTACGAACCGGTGCGTGTTCTCGCCGAGTTGGTGTCTACCCCGGTCAGCCAAGAATCCTTCTTCCTGTACATGGCCTTCTTTGGCAAGGTCGGGGTCGCGTTCCGCTCCTTGCTGGAGCACGACAGCGAACCCGCCATGTGGCTCTTGGGGTACTGGCTCGGGCTCTTGTGTCGCTTTGACCAGGTCTGGTGGCTCAGTGGCAGGGCAAGAAGGGACTATCGCGCCATCTGCATATGGCTGGATAAGCGCAAAGTGCGACAACGGCCGGACGCGGAGGGGCCAATGTGGAGGCAGCTCATGGTTGATCTCGAAGGTGCCACGCAACAGCCAGTGCAAATTGAGGTGGACGGCTTCAAGAGGCCCGAACCGACTGAAATCCTAGTCTAGACGTTTATCATGAAATGTAATGCATTGGAAATAACGCCAACTATGGCTCGCTCATCTATACATGATCAAGTTACCTCTGTTGAGCCCCGATTCGTTTACACCAATCTCGACCGTGAGCCACTTGGTAGTTGCAGAGGCCAGTCTCCATGACGATCCCCAAGAGGGCCGCGATGCATATACCGCCGCTATCGCTAACGGTGGTGGCACTTAGACTAAACTCACGCTCCTCCTCGGGAACATTCTCCATAATCTCGGCAAAGCAGTTGACGTAGACGGCGCCGCCCAGCAGGCCCTCCCAGAAGATGATGATGAAAACGAGGTACACGGAAGGGATGAAAAAGGTCATGGCATGCATCGTCAGCAAGGCGAGATTTCCAACCTGCAGAAGGGATGGGAGGTACAACTGATGAATGCGGATAAAGGATATGGATGATCGGGAGACGAAGACACCGAGCTGGTAGAGGAAGCCATAGAACGGATAGAACTCGCGGAACTCAGTAAAGGGCGATTGGGCAAGGGGGAAGAGGAGCGTGGGGGCGACGCCTTGGTTGATGGTGTACTCGGCGACATACACGAGGAAGAGCGGGAGCATGTACGGAACCACAAGCGACTTTGCGCGTCTCAAGTTGGCCCTGAGGGCTGACAGCTCCGACGCGCCGTCCGCCTCCGCCCTAGCACGCATCGGGTCCAACAGCGCCGCCGTCGCCGAGCTCTCCTCCTCCTCCTCCTCCTCGTCCGCCGCACCGCCATCCGCCGCCATCAGCGCGCTGTAACCCGCCGCGCCGCCCGCCTTCCTGCGCAGCGGCGCCTGCGGCAGCACGCCGAAGAAGCTGACCAGCATGACGACCGGCAGCGCGGCCGCGACCAGCAAGCTGCCGCGAACGCCGACCCCCCACCACTCCGTGAGGACGACGTAGAGCCCCGCGCCGACGAGCCCCGCGGCGCCGGTGCCGGACGCCCAGCCGGCGAGGCTGGCCGGGCCGTAGAAGTGGGCGAGGCCGAGGAAGCTGAGCTCGCCGCCGCCGCTGCTGAGGCTGGCGAGCACGACGCCGACCATCTTGGCGGCGACGGGGGCGGAGGGCGGCGTCAGCGCGACGAGGCACATGCCGCCGACGGAGAGCGCGCAGAGGACGGGGACGCGCGCGCGGTAGGGTACGCGGTGGACGAAGTAGGGCGCGACGAGCTTGGCGAGGAACGAGGGCACGACGTCGGCGAGCAGCACGACGCCCTTGGGGACGCTGCCGACGAGGTCCTGCGCGGCAGAGAGGATGATGACGTAGAGGACGTTGTTGATGAGGCCTGTCGAGAAAAACGGCTGCGGTTAGGGTTTTGGTTGCCGGATGGGGTGGATGGGCGGGAGGGAGGAGCCTCTTGGGGGGGGGGGGGGGGGGGGGAGGGACGTTACCGAGGAGCCAAAAGGCGACGACGACCTTCATGTTGGGATGGTGAAGGAGGGCATTCAGGCGCGTGGCGTAGGCACCCCAGGAAGACGAGGGGCTCCCGGGGAGTGGGAGGCGCATGTGGGAAGAGGCTGAGCTGTCGGTCATCTGAATTTCTTCCTCGATGTTGTTTGGCAGCAGCACGGCATGATGGGCTCGTCCGAGGGTTTTGAGTGTTGAGTTGTGACTTGCCAGGTTCAGGTCAGGTCTGGCTCATCACGCGACAAGTGCTGGGGCTAATTAGTGTGGTGGTCGTATGCAAGCCACTGCAGCTGTGATTAGGAGGGCCAAGCGTTTTGACAGCAGCATCGGCCTGGAATTTCCTGGGGGCGAAATTCACCATAAAAGGCTTATAATTTGAACATTAATCCTATGATTCACTGCTTATTCGCATGGAAGCGTAGTTGATCGATCCCTGTATCCCCCCTTAACATCACCTAGAAGATGCCGCCGTCTTATTGCATAATTCTGCCGCGGAAGCTTCGGCGACCCGAGCGACCACCAGCGTCACCATTTGACGAACAAACTGCAATTATTGATCATTCTTATGCCATTTATTCTTGCAAAAATTCATTGTTCGATTTTTCAACAAGCACAAATTAAATTCCCTTTTTTCGGTCGACATTGACGTGCGCACATCTCATTGCGAGAACGACCCACTTTAAGCCGGCGCAACTGGTACCTTTTTTTTTTTTTGTTCAGATGGCATCACCAGCAAGACATTCTTCTCCAAACAACTTTACACTAGTTTCTTCAACCGCGCACCTCTCTCGCAGAAACGACCAATCTCTCGCTAATACACGACCACCCCGGATTATCCAGCCGCTACCCGAATCGCACAATGGCTGCCGACGCCTGCCCCGTCGACCACAAAAGCCGCGAGGCCTGGCTCGAGCAGGCGAGGGCAGCCGAAGCCTCCAAGGCCGCCGCCGCCGCCTCCTCTGCAAAGCAATGCCCCATCGATCACACCGCGCAAGCGCCCTCGTCCTGGGCCGCCCGCCTATCCTCTCTCCTCTGGTCGTCGCCGTCGTCACCACCCCCCGCTCCCCAGACACAGCCCAACCGCTCACCGGGCCTCGACACCGACCGTGTAGTCTCCACGATCCCGCGCGTCGCCACCAGTGACGCCGCCTCCTCCTCCTCCTCCTCACCATGCCCCGTGGAGCACGGAGCCTCGGCCAACCCCGCCAACAGCGAGCTCGAGTCCGGCGCGGACGCCGCCTCCGGAAACTGGGTGTACCCCTCGGAGCGGATGTTCTTCGACGCGATGCGCCGCAAGGGGTACGACGCCCGCGTCGCCGACATGAAGACGGTCGTGCCCATCCACAACGCCGTCAACGAGCGCGCCTGGAAGGAGATTAAAGAGTGGGAGGCTCCGTACCTCGCCCAGTCGCAGTGAGTCGTGTTGCCCCCCTTTCCTCTGAAGACCTGGGGGGGCGGGGGGCTTTTTTGCTGACCGCAGGACTGCAGATGCGGCGGACCACGACTCGAGTCTTTTGCCAACAAGAACGACCGCATGACGCCCACGGCGCGCCTCAACACCATCTTGGGCTTCACGGCGCCGTTTGACCGCCACGACTGGGTCATTGACCGCTGCGGCACGCGGGTCGAGTATGTCATTGACTTTTACGCCGGTCGCCCGGGCGGCGCGGGTGCCGCGCGAGGACCAAGCTTCTACCTGGACGTGCGGCCGAAGCTCAACACCTGGGAGGGCGTCAAGATGCGTGCCATGCGCTGGGCGCACCTGGCCTAGACAGGCAGCTCCCCTCCTGCGATTCAGCACACCATGATGGATGACCGACACGGAAGGCGAGCGCTGAAAATTCCCTGTACCACAATGTATAAAGACATATAGACACCCGGGCATACCTGCCACTTGTATAAATAGTTATGGCGCGTTAATAAAGCAAAAGGAATTCGCGGTATGCCTATGAGTAGAAATAAAATACACGTCATGTTGTGTGACAAGCCATCCTAGGTTTTCGTTCTGCCGCTGTTCCGCCATCTCAGCCAACTAATACACCTTCGTGTTCATCTTGCGAGCCACCAGTCGGACCGGTGCAGCCGTCTCCAGAGATTGCGTGGACAAGTCCCAGCCCTGCTCGATCATACTCGCCCACAGCTCCTTGTTTCTGAACTGCTTTCTATAGAATCCGTCAGTGTGGCTCTTCTCGCCTCTAAAAATACTCTCCAGCTCTGAAGTGAAGCCCGTCCTCTTCTCCATGGCCCAGGCCATCTCTACAGCCTCAAACCAAGCCATAATGGTCTGTTCCGGCAAGACATTATCCCACAAAATGATTCTCATCACTGTATTCTTGCATGTTGCTGCTGGCGTCACGGTGACGGAGTAGCCGTCGCCATCGAGGATCTTGACTGGGCCGGTCGAGCTGCTCATTGCGTGTCCAAAGCTCTTAGCTAGTTCGATCTTAGCGACGTGCTGGCCCTGATGATTTGAAATAGAAGGACTCCAAACGATGATCCACTCGCGTTTAGAGACCTCTGCGGGAGAAAGCACTTTTCCGGTTCGTAAGTACTCTTGGAATAGAATGGTAGCCCGCTGTCGATTCAAGGTGGTCATCTGGACGCTGCGAACGCCAAGATAGTTCATCCAGAGATGGCCGAAAACAAGAAGGGTCATCAGGCAGACAACGCTCCGGGGGTCTTCAAACAGCTTCACCACAAAAGTCCCGACCAGGAGCCCAATAAGCCCCACGGCAGTCTCCTGACTGGCCTCCTTCGCGTTCAGCTCCGCCAGGTTGTCGTGCTTCGCAAAGTGCATGCTCAGTGCCGCCTTGCTCGCGCCCGCCGAGACGCCGCACAGCGCCCGCAGCGCCTCGCCGACGCTCAGCGCGGCCACCTTGCCCCACGGCGACAGGTACGGGCTGCCGAGCTCGAGGAAGAAGGCCGTGTCGTTGAACAGGTCCGCGAGGAAGCGGTACCGCTTCGCGTCCGGCTCTATGCGGAGGCCGAAGCGGTGCGCGAACGCAATCGTCGCGACGCGCGAGGTGGCGTCGCGCAGGATGGTCAGCAGCAGCGCAAACGTGGCCGACGAGTTGGCGTCGCCGACGCCGAGGCCTTGTAGGAGGGCCCGGCTGGCGAGCAGCGAGGTGATGGTGGAGAAGAAGGCCTGCAGGGAGTCAAAGGTCTGGTAGGCGAGGTAGTCTGAGGACACGGAGTGCGGGAAGCCGACGGGTAGGAAGGAATCCGAGAGAATCTTCTTCCATTCTCGCAGCGAGCGGGAGAAGAGGTCGTTTGTGTGGCCCTCGGGGCGGATCTGAGGGTGGTTAACTCGGCTGCGCGCGATGAGAGGGGCAAAGTTTCAGTTACGTGAATGATGCGACCACTTGGTTCATAGAGCCATTTCTGCTGTACATGTCCCGACTTGTCTAGTTCTGAAATCTCGATTTCACTGCCGCTGGAGATGAGTGTAGCTATCGCGGCCGCGGTCGGCTCTGGGAGTTCAGCTGGCGCCATCGGTTGAGGCCACGGCAGGTGGGCTCGAGGCGAGTCGTCGATAAATGACGGATGAAATATTAATTCGTAATATTGACCATCCTCTGCAATCAATCACTGGGAGAATCCCCGTCTGCAAGACTAATTCTGTAGGATGTGCGGTTGATGTAGAAAGTTGAAAGTGAACGCCGTTTGAGATGTATGTCGGCCCGCCATGAATCAGCTCCACGCAATCAAACGCCAGCCAGCTGCCAGAGCCCAACAGCACAACAATTCGCGTTTTTTTTTTGACCCGTTTGCTTGAATACTTTTGTCGATGCGAATTAAGTAAGTTTCTATTTACGG
The DNA here is from genome assembly GCA_002968875.1 of Cordyceps cicadae. Lineage (NCBI taxonomy): Eukaryota > Fungi > Ascomycota > Sordariomycetes > Hypocreales > Cordycipitaceae > Cordyceps > Cordyceps cicadae. The sequence continues at coordinate 18,841 of MWMN01000011.1, read as the reverse complement.
ATAATTAAGATGGCGCTTTCTGCAATTTATCGCCTCACAGTCTCGCCGTTGGCATCAATCAGAAACTCCTCGGTCTTGATTGGGCCCTCCCCAACACCAGTCATGATAACGCGGGTCACGCCATCACGGAGAATTTCAGCAACAGTCTCGTCCAAAACACCAGCACGGGAGCCGACACCGGCTTTCCAGCCAGAAGTGCTTCCAAGGGTTTCTGAGAATGCGCCGAGAACGGCATCCTTGTTCTCCTCAAGGTAGTAAACAACACAGTTTGGGCCGGCATCAAAGGTGTATGCGGCAACCGTCTTGCCGGCCTTGGCGTTGATGGCCTCGACAGCGCGGATGGCAGCGCGAGAGACGTCGTTCATGTAGAAGATGGGAGGGTATGTATCGGCACAGCACGCGTGAAACGAGTTGGAGTCGCGCATAGTGACCTCGGCAAACTTTTCAAAGTCGCGGCCGTGGATGGCCTGCTCCATGGCCACCATGTTGTCGGGGACGATGCGCTCGATGCGCTCCTTGAAGAGGCCCGACGTGGCCACCGTCTGCTGCATGCCCGACGTGGACGACACGCCCTTCTTGGCGGCGCTGGCGACGAGGATGAGGGCGCGCATGCCGGGCCAGTGCGAGGCCTCGGCGACGAGGTCGGCCTTGGAGTCGCTGCCGTCGGCCTCGTCGCCCATGCGCCAGGCGACGTAGCCGCCAAAGAGACTGCGGCAGGCGGAGCCGGAGCCCTGGCGGGCGACGAGGGAGAGGTCGGCGGGGGAGTCGGGGAGCGCGTAGAGGTTGGCGATGGCTTGGACGAGAGCGGCGAAGCCGGCGGCGGAGGAGGCGAGGCCGGCGGCGGTCGGGAAGTTGTTCTCGGAGACGATCTTGAGGGGCATCGCGGACAGCTTGGGCAGCGAGGCGTCGGCGGCTTCCAGGGCGGCGCGGCGGGCGCGCAGCTCACGGAAGCAGGCCTGCGTACGGGCGCCCGAGATGTCGGAGAGCTCGCCGTTGAGCGTCAGGCTGTCCTCGGCGAAGGTGGTCGAGCACGAGGCGGTCGTGAGCGTGCGGAGGTCGGCCTGGGAGAGGGTAACGGAGATGGAGCTGTTGGTCGGGAGGTTCAGCTTGGCATCCCGCTTGCCCCAGTACCTGTCGGGTTGGCCATGGTTAGCATTGACGCCTTGCATCACCGTTTAGGGGTCCTCTGCTCGGGCGGGGTCCCGTCTGAAAGAAAGGGGCTTCGGAGGACGACGAACTTGACGACGGCAATGTTGACAGGGGCCGTAGTTCCAGCACGGTAGACGGTGGTATCAGCCATTGCGAATGTCTGTCGCGGTTGCTCTTCACGATGAAGGTGTAGGTTGTCGTCCAAGTACTGGAGGAGAGGAGATTTGGTGGAGAAAGCGGTGTCGATGGAGGGGTAGCGATGTTAGATGGTAGTATCTTGTCAGTAGCTTGATGCGGGGCCAAGGCTGCGGGCACGTGTAGTATTTTACCCTGAGATTTATTGCAATGAGATAAATAGACCGAAAGCAAAATTACTTTCATTATCTGTAATGATTTTGACTTTTTCCCTTGTCGCTAATCTAATTTCCTAGGGACTAACTAGACGCTCCTCTAGACTGTGGTACTTGAGAGCAAGTACACCGTAAAGCTCTTTGCTGCAGCAATCTTGCCACCACTATCATTGGCCTCTTCCGAATAGAGGGACTAGAAAAATGACCATAAATCCTTCACTCTGATATTATGGCGTGTCAAGGTTGACGAGGAGGACATTTTGCACCAACTAATTGTTGACCGTCTTTGACGATCGCCTCGACTTGGTACCATAATTATTAGTACAACTCCAAAGTGAGCCAAGCAAATGCGACGGGGTATCTCACCTTGGAAATTAATGATCGGTCTCTCTCCCTGGTGGTAGGATTGTGTATTCTCCAGAAAGACTAGATCAAGAACAAATCTTGACTAGAAATCGCCTTCTCGTCCAGTGCTTAGTGACGATTCCTCCTCAAGGTTGCAGTCGGCCTGAATTCTTTTGGGGGGGGGGGGGGTTGACTCTTCCATCAAAATCAGGATGCGATGGAGTCGTATCCCCTATCCAGGGCTCATTTATCAAGTCTCCGTCATTGTCCAGGTCTCATTCTTTAGCTTCTTCGCGGCTTGACTCGCAAATTCCGGGTGACGCCTTGGCCATTGGACATTTGCTTCCCCCAGGCTTTGCATCGCTTTCCTCAGATTTGAGAGAAAATCGACTCCACCATTCGCCATATTCTTCCTCCGATTGATCGATCCATTGAGGTTTCACATAATACCTTGGTTGGGGTTGTTGAATTTCGCTGCTAGCCGGACGACTCTTCTTTGGTCTGGGTAGCCTGAGATACCTTAACCAGTTGAAGGCCATGGTGTCTTGTCAAGTTGAACGATTATGAAGAATGGTTAGTTTTCGATGATGGGTCTGAATGTTGTCTGTGAAGTTGATTTCCTTTGAGCAAATAGTATTAGGAAAAACATAGAGGGGTATGGTGGGTTCAATAGGATACTGAAGCATGGAATCATGGTTTACATGACAAGAGGCCATCGTTTCCCTGGACTCTGTACAATATTTGTATTTTCGGGTCTACAAACCCTTACCTTTGACCCTTATCAACGTTGCAAAAATTTTTCTCTAGAAAGTCTACAAATTTCCTATTTTGAAGTCCCGAACCTTGGTTTCTTAAAACGAGGCAGGAACTTTTTAGTTTCTTCGAGGCACTCTTGTGATACACGCTTCCCTTTGGGCACAATTTCTGTCACAAGTAAAGCTCAAAATTGATTAAAGAATCGGATCTTGGTCTCACTAGGTTTAGATGCTGTCCGGGTACGGGTATAGTCAGGTGGCTGTTGGTCGCGTAGTGGGAGATGCAAGCGAGGTTCGTCTTCGAAGCGACCCTCACTCAACTTTAAATTCCTCGGGATCAGAGTTTTCCGATTAGTTCTGTAATACGCCAGTCTAGCCCTAGGTACCTATGTTATGGACATGATTATTAAGAGTAATACACCCACCTACCTCTCGACGGTTACGTGTTTCTGTAGCAGGGCTCGAGGCACATTCTGTAGCCATCCTCTGTTCCCGCACCTTACATACGTACATGGCCAGCACAATTAAGTACTATTTTATCAAAACAGTATAATTCAACTTACTGAGAAATGAAATTCCGTCTCGTGTTGAATTTACCTAGATGGCCAGGTTGCGATGCAACTGATTCTCACCCGTTGTATAAGGCTTTCCAGCCGCCTCTCTTGCAAGATCACTCACCCACTGGCCGTTGCCATGCAGGCCGCCGCTTGTAAAGCTGCTCGCCAGAAAGCACCAAGCGAGCGCGTTCCCAACAGTACTCACCTCGTCGCTGACGTTGGCCCTCGCCGCGGCGCCCATGTCAGCGTGAAGCTTGTCGTCCGCAAAGAGCGCCGCGAGACGCGCACCGGCGGCCTTCCAATCACCCGGCTCGACCAGATACCCGTTCAGCCCGTCCGTGATCTGCAGCGGGATCCCGCCGACGCGGGATCCGATGACGGGGCGCCCGGCGTGGAGCGCCTCCGTCACCTTGACCTCGAAGCCCTCCACGGTGGACAGCTGCAGGACCACGTGGGCGTTGGCCAGCAGCACGTTGAGGAGCTGGTCGCCGGCGGCGAGGCGCATGACGCTAATGTCCGCGGCGAGGCTCGGGTACTCGGTCTTGATTTTGTGGACGGCCTCGCTGTAGATGGTGGTGCCATCGGGGTCGTCAATCGAGCCGTTTCCGCAGCTGGACTGGGTTAGCACGGCTCGCGGTCGGGTACAGTGGTTTTCAATACGTACAGGACGAGCTGGGGCGGCTTGGATTGCTTGTCAGTGAACAGCCGGCGGAATTCGGCATAGGCGTCGATAACAATTGGGATCCCTTTTGAAGGGTCGAAGCGGGCGACTTGGATCACGTATTTGCCTAGTGTGTCATCGATATTTAGATCGCAGTGCCAGTGGTTGTACTGTCAGGGTGCATACGATTATCAAGAGGCCAGTCCAGACCTGCCATGCCTTGTGCATAGCACAGGGTATTATACTTGTGCATGTAGTAACGGGTATCCCATTCGCTCAAGTCCTTGTTTAATCCGTCGAGCCTGGCTGATCAGCCTCGTCATGAATGGAAGGGATGGACTTACCAATCACTCGTTGCAGGTAGGTAGAGGAGTTTCTCCCTCGGAATATCCTTGGGCGCAAATGTCGGGATCGGGTGGGTAACAAAGGCATCTGCCTCTCGGATGTGACTCCAGATGAAGTCCCAGACCTCCGCCTGGGGAGTACCGGGGGTAGCAACGAGATCGCTCCTAACCTGAATGTGCAGGCGGAAAAGCACGGGACGTTCCTTGCATGCCTTCTTGGCAATAGGAACCAGAGCAATCATTTGAGGGTCATCCACCTGCAAACTTGTGTTAGCCGCAGGAGTGTGTGCACGATTCAACAACGTACGATGATGATATCGGCACCGCCATCCGTTGGAGATCGCAGAGGGCCTCCTTCATCGGACCAGTATAGAGCCGCATTGTCTTTGTTCCACTGGACCACAGCAGCCATATCTTCAGGAGAAATGTGCTGGTCTGGCGCAGCAACACCTTGCAAGACGTTGTGGATGTTCTTGGTGACGCGAAAGACGTTTGCTCGAGGTTTGGGGACTGTGTTCTGTGAGCGCCATTCAACAGCAACAAATGAAGACGGCAAGACGCACCATACCACTTGGCATCCAAGCCAACTAGGACTGCGAGGCGGATGAGTGCGTGCCTCATGAGGGCAACGCCTCCCCCTTGTGGTGTGGCGCTGAAGAATGCTACCTTGGTACCCTTGGCTTTAAGCTTGTCCCCGTAGAATTTGAGAGTTTCCCAGGTCGTCTCGGAGCAAATCTTGCGGTAATCTTGCAGGGCGTTGAGACAGATGCGTCCCCGAGCGGTAACGTCCACCTCGCCGTGCCAGCCGACCTGCAGCGCCGGGGTGGCCGAGGGACCAAAGAATCTAGCAGGATTAGCATCCATCATCGATGTGGTGAAATGACCTACGTGATGCATTTTCGAGCCATGGAGTCGGCCTGCTCGTCATTGTTCTTCCTGCTCCACCTGTCGGAGCGACGAGAAATCACGAACGGCACAATGTCGAGATCGAGCCACAGACGTGAGCTCAGGAGAAGGTGGTTCTGAGAGACGAGCAGAGGAATTCCAGCGCCAAGAATCTTGGTGTCATGTTTCTGGTTGAATCCACGCAGGGTCTCGACAATCTCGTCGACAATGGCATCAGGGCTGCTGGCGGTGGCCGACCAGCTGATGATATCCAGCAAATATACTGCATCGCGAATCGCTATGGCGACATCGAGACCTTGATCCGTACGTACGGCAGAGATGCCGATGAAGAGTTCCTACAGGGTGTAAGTGGCAGGACATGAATGGAGTTCGGTGTACAGACTGTGAAATTCATGGCCACAGCGCAGTTGCTTGTCTATGCTTTGGCGAGGTGAATTCTGGATGCATTTTTGGGGAATTCTAGAATGGAAATGGACAACATCTGCATAATAAACCAAACGTTAAACTGAGCCGCTGCGTGATAGTGACGTGACAATGGCTTGGCTTGCAGGAATAAAGGCGGATGAGGCGGCCCTCAGCCCTCCAAAATGAAGCCACATTTGGGAATGGTGCCAACCTTGCAACTGAAAGTTTACGAAAACGGTGCTCATGATATCATATTTTCTGGATAATTTTTATACACATAGTGTGTACCTCAAACAAGACGCCTCTTTCAATTAGAGCTGCTGTCCCCGACCGTCCTCATTTTTATCCTTCTGTTACCCATCACCACCTTTTTCATATCAGGGCACTCGCCTGCATGCTTCAGCGGGTTGTGGGACATGCATGAGAGCCGGAGGATTATGAAGCACAATGAAGCATAATGACATGATATTTTCTTTATTATTGCGCTATAGTGGCGTTACCGAAAGTCGCTCACTATAGGTAGGAAGAGAAGAACTGGACATTTTGCATATTGTTTCCGTCAGGCATGTTAGTTGTACCGTTACATCCCTTCCACCCAGATTTTAAACATCAGATGACATAGCAAATGATTGCATCGGGGACTTTTGTCACTCTTTGTAATTATAAAAACTTCGAATATTTATCTCTCCGGTGTAGACTTGGCGTTCACCCACGATACCCTGTACTGTTGCCTGCGTTCTGTTGTCGCGATTAACGTCACGAGCTCCGAACGTGGCCAGAGTAAAACAAATCGCGAAAAAAAAAAAGGGAAAAAAAAATAGAAAATAGAAGAGTCAAAATGTATATTAATATGACTTGAATCAGAACGAGAGAATAGTCACATATTTCCAAGGAAACAAACCCCATCCAGCCGAGAAATTTACCTGTCCCGTCCCGTTTCTCTCCGCCCACAGCAGCGCTACCCTGTACCCGTCCCCAGCTAGCGAGATTCATCGGCCAAGTAATTCAACTAACCCAACGAATAAAAATCCATTAAACCTCTTCAAGAAGAACAATTCTACAGACCCTTTAGACTTACCCCGTACTCAGGTCTTCACCGTGTGCTTGCGAGAGATACGAAGGCATCAACAGTCACCTCTTTTGCCGACAGGAAGCTATCATCGCCCAACTTGAACTATACCAGATCGGAGACTTTTCACAACCCGACGAGAATGATGTTATTCGGCTTCTTATCAAAGTTCACAATCATTCTCACCCCAAGTTTGACCAGCGACATCGGACGCTCCGTTAGTTTGTCTGTGCACAACCCCGCTGTCGATCATTCGGCTGGGGACGATCAAGACTTGGTGAGGGGGTTCGGCGCCAACCTCGGGTCCGACCTTCACAAGCTTGGGCAGGCCAAGGGGTAGCTCGCTGTGCTCGGCAGAGGTTCTTCTTGGGACCCGATGTGCCAGTGACTTGGGCATGCTGAGCCACAGCAATGGCGGATGGGTGATTAGACACCAGTTGGCGCCGCCACAAGCCATTCATTCAATCTACAGTGTGTGTCATGATATAGCTAGGGCAGCATCGCCTGGGGAGAGAATACGGCCTTGGTCATGACGTGAGAAGCGCGCGCGGTCTTGTCTTTGCCAAATCGGAAACGGGACACGCTGAATGTCAACATTAGATGGGCCGGCCCCGATCAACAGATCCATGAACAGCTGGCGTCAATGTCGATGCTGTAGTTGATCGCCGACATCCACAGCTCAACGGCTGCTTGATGCGCGGATCGACATGTGTTTATTGCCGAGCCGACTCATGATGACGCCACCCGAGGAGAAGTGCAAGGCTGATGATGGATGCGCTGGGGGCGCCTCGGTCCAACAGGAAGCCAACAGACGCTTGTTTCTCGTTCCATGTGCGGTTCCGTTGCTGAGGCTTGGTTTGGATGAATGTGCCGCATGAATATAGGCAATATGTGCAATTCAAAAATTCATGTAGTCGGTTGGACAAGTGCGATGGATAGTCCATGTGCTTGGGGCCCGGCTATTAGACACTGGCAACCATGAAATCGGGTTAGCCTAAGAATATATTGTGAAACTGGTGAATTGATAAACAACACTGAAAAACCATCAGGTGGTATGAAAACACGCCTGCTTCCACCCGACGCCTGTAATATCATGGTCCTTTAGCAGTCTGATGCCTGTAGATGAACCTCCAACTCCGAAATGTCCCCCCCCTGTCAAATGTCTCGTCTGAACTTTTCCGTCGCTTCATACACTATATAAGTCGGGATAAATATAATAACAGTTGCCTGCCAAGGCTGCGTTGCTGTGATTGAGTGGGGATGGTCCTCTCATTAAACCCATCTCATCAAACTCTGGACCAAAACCTGCGCTTCGGCTTTGGCTTTTCATTTCTCGGGTGCTCGTCCAGGCAGCTGTAGAGCTTCTTCCAGCCCTCGTCGGGCAAATCACGCAGCGAGTTGTTGAGCGTGTCGATGATGAAGCGGTTGGCTATGACGAGTTTCCCAGTCAGTGACTTTGAGCAGCCAACAACCCAACTGCCGACCTCTTCCCCCCCCCTTTTCTACTCACGCATAAAGTTGACAGCCTGCTCGCCTGCGCCGAGGGCCAGGTCGATGCGAGTCGAGTTGTAGCAGCCGTAGCGCTCCTGCAGCTCCAGCATGCAGAACCACAGCTCCCGCGTCTTGTCGGCGCTCATGTCCTCGCAGCTGCGCACGGAGGAGACGCTGCTCTGGCGGTCCCGGAGGAGCGGGCACTCCGGCGACGGACAGCGGTGGCGGTTGGGGGCGTCGGCGACGACGGGGATGCTCGCGAGGAGGAAGCTGTGGCAAGTACCGGTGGTGGTGTTGTCGAGGTCACTCCATGAGCTGTCGGTTGAGAGGAAGGAGAACGGGGAGGGTACGCGACGAGGAGCCTGCGCGTCGATGGACATGACGTATGTTGTGATGATGGGTGCTGGAGTAGGGGTTTGTGAGCTGGTAGGTATATTGAACAGACAAGGTCGAGTAGATGAGACGTTGAAAGGGGGGGGGTGTACGTTTTGGAGTATTCGTGGTTATTAGGAGGGTCCAGCCGCTGCTGCTGCGCGAGGGGAGGGTCTCTCTACTTATATACATCATGAACGCGGGCACGACTACACCGATCAAAAACAAGACTTGCTAACTAGTCACAGCGAATACTTTCTCTTTCTGACTCGCTTGGGCAGTGCCGATCCGATGTCCTACCCAAAGTGGGCCAGCCACAACCTCTTCGGCTTTCGAGGAAGGTAATAAGTGATGCAGGAGATGGGGCCAGGGATGCAATACCGAAAGTATGTACTTTGACATGCGAGCTGACTATTCATCTGAGCGCAGGGGTTGGCTTGTCGACTGCTGCGGTCCTCGGTGCACCTAAACCAGGCCAGGCCTCACCGTGGATAGTACCAAGTGGAGAGACGGGCAGACAGGCTCCATGTCGATCGACTAAAAATTGAAGAGACCCATCGGGATGGATGCCTATCAAGAATCAAGCTTTGTATTTTTCTAGGAGATGAGGTGTGGAGGGCGGGAACAGTCAGCCAGTCAGTCAGCCAGCAAGTCGGTCAGTCCCAAGGATACGAACGTTGGGGAGTGACAAGGTTTTCCTGTACGCCCTGTCAGAGTGATTTAGTTACAAGTGCCGTTGTACACATGTCTGGGCGAACTTTGGAATGAAGAAATGTAGAGAATCAGGGGAGTGGTGGGGGGGGCGCACACGCATCTCGGCAAATAAACAGGGTAGACATGCAAAAGGAAAAAAGTAAAAAACTGTGTCAACGGGAAGGGAAAAGAGATTCCGGGCCGCACTTTCCACCCCTGGCCGTGATGTTCATTGGGTAGTCGATTGAGCCAAGCATCCGTACTCTGTGCGGAATATCATCATGCGCCTCAACATACCAGACCGCTGTTGTTGCAGGAGCGTCTGATTGGCTCACCACATCGAGGAAGCTGCCCTGGCCCTAATGACGCAAATACAGGGAAGAGGCCTGCCAGACGTTGCGGACCTAACGCTGACTAGGTAACATGACGTGGCTGGACGGCGTTTTCCAAGGGCCAAGGCTCGACAACTCCAAGGCAGTCCGTCAGTCCGTCAGTCAGTCAGTCTATAAGGCAGTTTAATGACTTATTAGGCGGCATGATCATGATAGGGTGGGCTGTCGGCGACGTGATGTCCAGCACGCACCACACCACTTGATTGCATTGCCGTGGTGGCCTGTTTCACTTGTCGGCTTCTACGGGTACGCTGTTCCACATCTAATCGTAGTCAACGTTGCGGGAGAGAAAAACTATATCGGGGGTTTCGCGTCGAGCTTGTCCCAAACTCTCACTAGTGATGCCACGGCGACTCTCCATCGACTCGTCTGGAATGCTGGAATGCTGGAAAAGGCGTTGAGTGGCGTTTTTTGTGAGAAAAGCTGCGCAAGCTGCTTGATGAAATTTTTTTTTTTTTTTTTTTTAGAAGAAGAGGCTGTTAATGCCGTGAATGTCACCGGAAATACGTTGACTAAATATTATGTGACGAATAGGATTGCCACTGAGACAGTGTGTGTGTGTGGTTCGCCGTGCGATGTAACTCGACAACCTTGTTGGCACAAGTCATACACATACTGAGCAAGGCCGCGCCCCCCCAATCAGCAGGTCGCAAAGGTTCAAGGACTTGTTGTGTTTCCCATTGTCAGGCAGTTTTGTCAAAGTATCAGACGAACAGCTGCTGTTGTGGGATCACGGATGCTTGCTCTGTGTGTTTATGCGCGTCTGGCCGGCAGCATCTTGACCGCAGCTGCATGATCAACCCACTTGCTGATCAGGGAAGACTGACTTGGGATTACACGAGAAGAGCCGCCCTAACAGGATCACAAATCTGGGCCTGCCTGCGCATCGCCCATCGCCTTCTAAATCGGTTACAAAAGCCCAAGCCCCCTTCTACGTGGGTCAGGACCACTGTAGCTAGTTGACTACATGGCGTACCCTGCTACGTTGCTACTACTGTGTGATTGTGACAGCCGCAAAGCACACCAAGACCGGTCAAAGGCTCGGATGGTTCGTAACAACGTGGTTGTGCCGGCACAGAGGGTAGCATCGACATGAACAGCGGGAATGCCGCCTTCACGGCCCGGACACCAAATGCGGCCAGGGACGCGTAACAAACTTTGATTCTGGGACCTGCCCGTTGGAAGAGGAAAAAAGGAAAAAAGGAAAAAAAAAAAACAAATGGGACGAGAGTACGGAGTTCGGCCGACTGCAACACAAGGCAGCTTCGTATTCACCTGTGGGACGAGCCAGCCTCTGACAGCAGCGTACAAACACACTTGTAGGTGACATTGGTGAAGTGCTGTCTTGAAAGTATAAACTATATCTGACAGATGGGAGTGATGAACTGCTGGATGAACGGATGACTGCATGCCGCTGGTGGGCTTTCATGTGCAGGTGGTTTGACATGCGAGTTCCGTCCAATCGACTGAATGCGCCCAGCTTCCCCACCCTAGCAGTGATCGTGGATTGCACGGCGATGCCCGTGATGACTGTGCGCTTATCACTGCAACGAGATCGTGATGGGCTTGTGGTGTTTTTGGAACGGACGGTCCTGGCCATCTGCTGTCCTTGGCAGTCATCGGCACATTTTGGCTTGTAGTCGCCTTCGCACTGGCAACTGCCGATTTCAAGGTACCTTGCTATGGAAGCACAAAAAAAATTACATAAAACGATATCGAAGTTGGTGATTCTTGGTAGAGTCGCGGTGGATGTGAAGAGAAAAAGGAAAGCAAGAGGGGTTTGCGCAAGCCACGCAGCCGCTTAGTCATCACAAACATAGGGGGTCTGTCCGTGATAGCATCACGCACCCAATCTCAAGCAACCTGAATTTCTGGCGTCTTCTCGTACTCCTCTCTCCTATACTCGACAGCCTTGCCGCATTATCCCTCGACGATCGCAGTGAGCTTTTGGACCGCAATACATGGAGCCGGCTTCAGCTGCTTCACGGTCCGCGCCATTCAACGATGGCTTCTTCGTGCGCTGGGGCGTACTTGGCTTCTACAAACTCTTCTTCACTCGATGGCTAGGACTTCGGCGCCTCTTTAAACGAGAGGGACCCGTCATATTCATCTCGCGAAAGATGTGTGTCAAGTCGACCTCCTTCACGTCGCTGGCTGAAGCGTCTGCGATGCGATTTGTGCGCGAAAACACCACCGTACCAGTCCCCAAGGTGTATAGTGCTTTTGAGCACAAAGGTCGGGTGTACATCGTCATGGAACACATTGATGGCCAAATACTAGCTGATGGATGGTATTACCGCTCGGCAGAATCGCAAAATCGCATCCTCACCAGCCTTCGCGACATGATACTCCAGATTCGCCGAATACCAGCCCCGATAGGATGCGGCGTATCCAACGTTGATGGGGGACCTATATACGACCAAAGATTGCCGGGGCCGCCGAAACCTGGTTGGGGGCCATTTGCCACTATTCATGACTTCCATAGACGTCTTCGCGGAGATGTCGACGAGCCAGAGTACGAAGGCGCTCCCTTGCCAGGATTCAGCAGCCTCGTTGAATTCCACAAAAGGACATGGGAGTCTCCTGTATTCACACATGGAGACCTCAGCTCTTTGAACATTCTAGCCCGAGGCGACAAGGTGGTTGGGATAGTTGACTGGGAAACGGCCGCATGGATGCCGAAGTATTGGGAGTATACCACAGCCTGGAACGTGAACCCGCAGAATCAATTTTGGCAGGCAGAGGTCGACAAGTTCCTCGAGCCGTTCCCAGAGGCCCGGGAAATGGAGGAAATACGGCGAAAATATAATGGGGACTATTGAACCGCCGCAGGCTGCTACTACTACGCCGCATCGTGACTCAACACCGCACGCTGATTTCATGGGTCACATCTACTTGAACTGGCAGCTCAAGAAATTTACCAAGATGGTACAAACTTTGTAATCTAATCTGGAGCCATGCAACCCCTGATAACTGTTTTGGCAAGCATGCGAGAAAGCTGTTTCGTTTCGTACACATTAAAAGAGACCCTACCGTTGGCGTGCTTCTCACATCTTACAATTTGCAACCTATATATAGAACACCTTTCTATCTTGCGATTGGGTCCGCTCCTGCAGTTAAGCGCCAAGAAGGCAACTAGTGGAACGTGGTTGGCAGCAGCATGCAGCCAACATTCGATCAAATTCCACAAAGCTGCGTTTCTATCACACCGGCACATTCCTTGAAAACCTCTCAAGACGAGATTTCCATCACAGCATGACAATTTCAACTGCTAGATGAGAGCTCTACTTGTTGGACTGCGCCCCGCCGTCTTTGGAGATGCTCGTGGTTGGCTCGGCTGGGTGTGCTACCGTTGTTCAACCTTTCAGCCCCTCCTCCCCTTCTCCATATCTGCCCACCATGCTAATAACAGACAACTCATAAAATTTCGGTGTAGGACTCTCATTTCGACTCCCAGGCTGCCTGTAATCATTGCTTGGTTGAAGGGGTACATCCTGCAGAAATGGATCAGAATACGCGCCGTGGCTGCATCGACTCGGTTGCTTGTTGGGTGCGATGTACCTCCAACCTGTAACAGTGGAGGAGACTTGACTGCATCCGCAGGTTTGATTCGCGAAACCATTGCATACCGTATTACCCTATTCTGCAACTAGCCGCTGAAGTGGATCGTGATGGTTGGACATGGTAGGGCTGTGGTGACACTATGGCGGCCATTGGATATGAATGTTTTGCTCCTGCGTCAGGGTTGGCCTATCAGTTGTGAGGGGGGCAAGGTTGCTTGCTCTCCCAGATCTCACGGTCACACGTACAAGTACGGCGCCATATCTCGCTTCTGTCCTGTTTTTTTTTTCCTAACCTCGAAGAACCATCGAACCAAATATCCCGTTTTGAGAGCCCCAGCCACGCCATGCCCTCCGACAAACCTCGACTCTATCTCGCCCTCTACGCCCGAGGCGGCCCAGGGTAAGTACCAGCTAGGACTTTTCCCTGTTTATACGAGTCACCATCTTATGTAAAGCGTCTCCAGGTATCATTGGGCTCTCTTAGTCGGGCCCAAGGAAGAAGACGACGAGACGACGGGCATGCGCTACCACGCCAAGCAGGCGAACATGGTGTGGCGATACGACGAGATACCCATGGTAACCGCGGCCACCAACATGATATTGGTCCGCGTCCTCGCCGCCAAAGTCAAGAACAACGACCGTCTCCAGGAAATCATGCGCAGCGTCCCCGTCCGCCCGGAAGTGCCCGGTTGGACATGCCGCTCTTGGGTTACCGAAGCGTACGCGAAGCTCAAGGCAGACAGCAAAGCCTTGGGCTCATGCCCTGACTGGGAGACGCTTAGCGAGACCGCGCTCTGGTATGTGGGCAAAAAGGCGGAAGAGCATCGATTTGATGGAAAGGTGTCTACCGTACAGTACAACCAGCGGAAAGTGCCTACATGGAGCATTGCTGAGGGGCGGGAGACCATTCCGTGAACCAGCTTTGAGCGTAGGCCCATAGATCTGGCCTTTTGCAGAGGAGCAATCCTCGGCAGTATAGCACCAGCTGTAACTAGCTTTTATGGAATAACTATTGTTTTATGAAGAAAGCAGATGCGGTGATGGCAACTACAGGGAGAGCTTCATTTCACCTTTTGTGGAGAGAGAGAGCCACTGATCGAAGTTGCGGGATTCGCTCCGGACCTCCCTACTGAGTACGCAGTTAGAGTCGTTTACGGTGTTTGCCTCGATGACCTCCTGCGGGCTCTCGGTCGACGATGCTTGAATCCAGCGCCGCGCCCGCATACAAACCGCTCGTAGTAAGCAGCCAGCCACTAAACCGGATTATTACGTCTACTAACAGCTAATGCATTCTTTCCTGTCCTTGACTGATGTCCTTGACATCTTTCTTCTGCTCACTCTCCATGCGATCCTTGCTATCCTTAGTGTCCCTTTGTCCTTGCTGTTCTTGGTGTCCTCACCATTCTTCATCATCCTCAAGTAATGCGCCCGCTTCAGTGATGCAATCGCAGAGCCCTCCCGCACACCCTCCCGCAGCGCAACTCGCCTGACGCGCGAGTCATCGGGCCACCCACCACCATGGATTTTTCACATGCGCCGGCGCGACGCCCGCTTGGGCCCGGCCCCACATGGAGCTCCGAGGCAGCCCGACGCCGGAGGGGGGGAGGGAGAACATTTTTTTTTTGGGTTCTTGAGTCGTTTGCCCTCGGACCTTGATAAGTGCGGGGGATTCAAACAAGACGGGCCTCCTACGATAACGCGTCCCTTTTTTTTTTTTTCAAGCCCTTTTTTTTTTCGGCACACCCTCCTCACAAAAGTGCGACGAGAGTTTCACCGGGTCGGTTTGTCGCATCGTCAAATGCTGAGGGGGGGGGGGGAGATGGTTGTTGTTCGGCACGACCGAGACTGGCGGTCAGGTTGCTGACTCGAGGTGTCACAACGACCGAGTGAAGCGAGGAAACAAAGTCACAAGTATGGTTTACGAGACGGGAGGTGTTGGGAGGATAAAAAAGTTTACATGGTATTTCTGCCATTCAGTCGAGCTTAATCTGAAGCCGCTCAAGATGCGAAAAAAAAAAAAAAGATAAAGTAAGACGGTCCCTGAGGTCTGTCACGGAGGTCGAAACAGGCCATCCGTGTGTCCAAAAACGACGAGAGGGAGGTGGTGAGAGTTGAAAGTAAAGTGTAAACCAGGGCTCTCCCCCCTTGAAGCAAGCCAAAATTTGCAATGAACAGTTGATGATTCGTCAAATTCGTAACAAAATAATAATAATAATAGTAATAATAATAATAAAAAGCAACACAAGGCCGTGGCTGCGAAAAAGAAAAAAAAAGTGTAACCTGGACAAAAGTAATGAGGATTTCATCCATCTAAACGCCGTGAGGCGAAGAGCCGATAAATGAGGAAGCTCTTCTATGCTAGGCAGCAAGCAAAGTCGTAGGATGCAAAAGCCCTTTGAAACCAAACATCGGGGGGAGATAGAAAAAAAAAATGCGACGATCTTCTAACAGAGGAGGATTTCATGTTGGTGCGCGCACGGCCACGGAGAGCGGGCGTGGTGAGGACAAAAGGGGGGGAGGGGGATTTCACTTGCGGTGCGACTTGGACGGGACGTAGCGTCGTCGCACGCGCTCCCTGCCGCGCCGCCCCTGGCTCTCGTCGTCGTCGTCGCCGTCGCCGCAGAGGGAGGACTCGTCCTCGTCCTCGTCGCTGCTGGAGTTGCCGGCGATGCTGCCGGCGCCGGAGCTGCGGCGGCGGCGCTCCTCCTCGTAGAGGGCGCTGAGGGACTTGCCGCCAAAGGTGAGGTCTTCGTCGTCGATGACGACGGGGCAGACCCAGGCGTGGGCGGCGAGGTCGAGCTCGGCGGCGGAGGGGTCGAGGGCGCGCAGGTCGGGAAGGAGGAAGTAGGTGGTGGTGGAGGAGGAGGAGGAGTTGGTCGCCTGGGAGGCGGCGGTTCTGGTGGATGTGGCTGTGGTGGTAGAGTTGGGAGTCATTTTGATGTTGCTGTTGGCTGTGGTGGTGGTGGTGGCGGTGGTGATGATGGAGTTGTCAGTGGTGAGAAGGGACGGAGACGATGTAGGTGGTTGATCGATGGCCGTCTGGTGATGGTGATGATGGTAAGGAGGCAGAGTAGAGTCACCGCTGCTGCTGCTGCTACTGCTGCTTTCAGGCTGGGGACGAGGAGCCTTGTTACAGGTGTTCCTCGTGGCAGGATTTGTGTGACGCCGCTGATGGTGGCGAGATTGGCGCTCCAGATTTGGGCCCGTTCGTCCCGGTGTAAGTGGATTGCGGGGTTTCCTTGTTCTTGTTGTTGTTGCTTTTGCTTTTCTGGGCGCTTGCAGGTAGGTAGGCTCGGTGTGGTCAAGTCGGCCTGCCTCTTTGTGTCCTTGTTTGCCCGGACTGATGGATGTGCGGTCTGCTGTGCTCACTCAAAAGTGTTTACACGAGAAAGGCCGATATATGTCGTCGCCGTGTCTCGGGTTGTGTGAGTGTAGTGTGAGTGTGATGAGTTTGCGTATGTTGGAGGGGGTGTGAGGTGCCAGGTTGGTTGGTGGCGTGGACCAAGTAACGAGGCAAAGTTGGTTTGATGTTTGTGAGAGGAGTCCCAGAGCCAGCTGGAGTTGGAACCTTGGATATGGTATGATGATGTTGATGTTGATGTTGATGTTGTATGATTCAAGAAGAAGAGATCAAAACCAGAGGCAAGGGGGGGGGGACTGTGGCATAATATATCCATCCATGAGGACGCCTGGGACGCCCGGTGAGGGAGGGAGGCCAAAAGAGGCGGCCCGAGTCATATTGCCCTGCTGCCTCGGGACCCAACGGAATCCTACACCCCCCCTCCCTCCCTTCCCCTTTTGAAGATGTCGGCTTGGTCTTGGTGGTGGCGGCCCGGTGTGGTTGGTGGTGGAGTGGTGAGTGGTGATGGTGGCGGTGGATGGTGGTGGATGGTGGTGGATGGCAGGACGGGCTCTCCTTCGTGGAAGTGACTCTCACTGGCAGCAGCAGCCAGCCATGAATGCGAGTTTGCCTCTATTCCTCCTATTCACCAGATACCTAGCCCATCGTGCCATCGGTTCCGGTACTCGTCACACCCACCGTCTGGCCGCCAGCTTCGAGGCCCCATCGCCCTATCGTTGTACCTGTACTCCGTACCTGCCTTGCCTTCATTGCACGGAGTAGTTACGGCGTACGTACGGCATCACCGCATAATTTGTTTGGTAGGCGACTTTGTGCCTTGGGCAACCCTCTCGTTTAACACGTTGCATCGATGCCTAGCAGGCAAGCCATAGGGCTTTTTTTTTTTCTTTGTTTTATTTTTCTATTTTTTTTTCTTTTTCTTTTTTTGTATCAATCATCTCATCGCAAGAAGCTCGTCTGCCTGGCTGGCTGCTGGACCACAAGGGGCGTGTCTGCTTACCGGGTTTGTCCGTCTAGTCGAGATTTCAACTTTTTGGGTCAAACTCTATTTCTTCATCTGAATGGCTTCCCCCCCCCTCCAGCACCCACCCACTCCAAGGTGGTCAGCCTAGTCAGCGTGTATTGATAGTGCACAGAGCCAGAGCGCTCTCATCACAATCTTCAATAGCGAAAGCCGCGGGTGTCGGCTCGGCTGTTCCAGAGGTAAAAAAAAAAAAAAAAAAAAAAGGCAGGTGCCGTGAGACGGAGGAGTTGATGATTTCCCCAATGTAAATGCCGCGCCGATCCTAAAAATCGACACACTTGTGATTGTTATTATTGTTGTGAAGGACCTGTCACTGGATCGCCCACGCCTACGGACCGATGAAGCATGAAGCCCAGTGACAGGCGCGATGAGAAGAGATGACAGCCAGCAGGCCAGGGAAGAAGGAAGATAACTAGGGGGCGTGCGAGTAGCAGGAAGGATGCCTTGATTGTGGGGGAGAGAGAGACAAAGAGACAAGAGACAAGAGGCAGGCAGGCAGGCAGGCAGGCTCACCATTTTCTGGCTCATTATCTTGTCTTTGCCTTGCTTTGCTTTACGCCGTACATGAAGTGGCATCTGCATCTGCATCTGCATCTGCAGTTTCAACCATTTTTTTTTTCTCGTCTGTTTGGCTCACAAAAGTGTAATCATAGACGACAACATGCGTTGGCCAGATAGACAGCAAAGCCACACGTACACACACACACACACACACACACACACACACCCTCCTTCAACACCGCCTTACCGTATTTGTTGGGGAGGGAGCCCCCGGATTCTGGAGCCCAAAATGGTAAAAGTCGGAGTCTGGCAGGGCTTGGCTTGGGAGACTTGGGAGGCTTGGGAGGCTTGGGAGACTTGGGAGCCAGCCGCCTCTCTTCTCGGGCGACAGTTAGGGTTGCAGTCCACGACGGACCTTGCTTGACGCCTGGCTGAGCAAAGACAGCAGGCATCCCAGCATTCAGCTGCTGTCCAGCGCCGCCGCCGCCGCCGCCGCCGCCGCCGTATACCTGTCTGTACAACAAGAAGGCTTTGTCCGTCCCTGCACGAATGTGGATGGACGGAGAATGGTGTAAGATGTACGTACTCTGTTCAAGACAGATTACCTGTACATTTCGTTTAATACATTAATAAATTATTTATACTTTTTTCAGACTCGACTGCAGGGCACCGCCTATCCAAGCACACCGTCATCACCGTCAAGACCAAGAGCTCAGAAGAAAAAAATTATTACGCAAATTCTCCAATTTTTGCACGTCAACATGCACTTTTGCTTATTGCTTATTAGCCACTTCTCACGCACTTTTGTGCACCTGGCCGCCATGATGCCCCTCCCTTCCCCATAGTCATCGTCCTTAATGCCCCCCTCCAAGCCTCATGACTCCTTGTCGTCATCGCCCCCAA
>MWMN01000010.1:433351-467142 GCA_002968875.1 Cordyceps cicadae | reverse complement strand
GGAAAAAAAAAAAAAAAAAAAAAAAAAAAAAAAGAAGAAGAAGAAAAAACTAGGGTTATTTTTTGGGGGGCATAAAAGAAAAGACATGGGTGGGAGCAGAAAGCAGGACCAAAGCTTTTAGGTACTTACAATCTATCTCGATCTGACGGTGCTGCACCTGGAGTAAAATATTGGAGGGCCGGGTGGAGCCCGGGGGAGCGCTGCTGGAGCAAGGTAGCGAGGTAAGGTGTGCAGGCAACGCGTTGTTAGGATGCTAGAGGTTTGTTTTCATTGATGAATTAACTTTTTTTCTTTGAAAATCCCTTTCTTTTTTGTGTTTGTGCGTTATCAGGCATGACGGAAAATGGTAGCCTAGAGTAAGCCGTGGTGAAGTGATGAGCTGACACGAAGCAGACAGGGGCCTATTCGGGGTGAGATTTTCGGGCTTTACCAGTACGGAAGTTTGATAGTTGCGAGGTTCCAAGTCGCTATTGGTGAAGAGAGATGTTTGCAGTTTCCGAGCCCCTGGGTTTCGGGAGTGCACTGGTAGTTTGCGGCATGTTGTGTAGCACGGTGAATTGGGTGGGAGTGGTTGATTGCGCCGGAGGCCAAATTATTCTCCGTAGACAGTGCGTAGGTAGGTACCTAGGTACCTTAACTAACTTAGAGGTTGGGAACAACGTACCTACTCCGTAACAGCAGCACTTGATGGTGCAAGCACGTGCTCCTGGGCAGTACAAGCACCAGAGTACTCGGACAACTCCCACAAGACATTCTTCCTTGCTCTTACTGTGCCTCATTTCGATTCTCACCATCAACCCGGCCATTTTGATTTATTACCTGGCCCGCATGGTCAGCCGAAACCGCACTTCCGCTCCCCCGAGCCGGATGGGGCCTTCTTACATGCATACATTCTTCCCCCACTACGGAAGGGGACCCGCCCCCAGTTATCCAGCAGTTGTCCAGCAGCTGTCCAGTCGTTATCCAGGAGCTGTCCAGGAGTTGACCAGTAATTTATCGGCTATCCAGTACTTTAGTCTCCAGTATCAGCCGCCACCAACTCTGGTACCTTTTTCTGCCCGTCCGTCCTCGAATCCAACCATTGTCCCGTGAGATATTACGACGGCCAATCCACTTCTCGCCCATTCACCTCTCTTCCTTACTTCTTTGTCTTCTTTGTCTTGTTCTTCTTCTCCTCACCCTTCTTCGTTCCTGTTGTGCTGGAAATACTTTATTATCTTGCTCCCTCCCTACACCCATACCAACAACCGACAATACAAGCTTGCTCTTCCTTGCTGCCAAATTCCGGCCGTCCACTGCTGCTAGCCACAACCAGGAGCCACCCACCCTGTGCCGCATCGTGCATCGTCACATGGGTTCAAGTTGCTAGACGTCCGCCTCACATGCCACGCCAAACGGCCAATTCAAGCTCCCTTCGATTCTTATTCATTTAGTACACAACATCGACTACGGATCCAGCTTTAAATCTCGGCCGCAATACCACCCCTGTCGTCCCCCTCTCACACAGACTGCTCACACAGACTGCATCGTCTCCCCCGCCCGCCCACGACGCAGAGCAAAATCCTCACCTCTCCTCACCTCCACCACCAACCCAGCTCATAATGCCCATCGCCACCTCCACCGCCACGACGGTCGCGCCGCCCGACCTCTCCGCGCTCCTCACACCTATCCTGCCCGCCCTCGCTCCCGCGGCCGTCTCCTCCGAACCCGCCCTGGCCGTGCTACCCTTTCTCGCACCCATCCTTCGCCAGCGCGTGCAGCTCCTCTCCTCCGCCTCCTCCGAGCCCTGGCTGCGGCTCCTGTGCTACGACTCGGCCAAGGCCCCGCAACTCGCCCAGGTTGCCACCAGTGGCATCCTCGAGCCGCATCCCGTGTCCGGCGAGGTCGAGATCGACTGGAGCTACGACGCCGCCACCCGCTTCCGCCGCCTCGACCGCGAGACCCTCCAGTGCCTCGTCGCCCTCGGCGAGGACCACGGCGCCCTGACCTTTCGCCTCGTCTGGTGTCTCAATGACCCGGACGGCGCCCCGGACGGCTGGCGCATCGGCGAGGTCACTGTGAGTGACTCATCCTCGACACCATTTGCGAACTTTGGCGGCGCGGCGTCCCTCGCGGAGGCCGAACGACTCTTTCAAGAGGAAGGGTTAAAGGGCGTGGCGACAGGTGGTGCGGTACAGCCGTTGCAGAAGCCGGTGTCCGTGCAAGTCAGCGCTCACGATGACGATGACGACGACGACGATGACGGGTACTGGGACCGCTACGACGCGACACCGGCGCCAACGCCGGGTGATCACCGCTCCCCCGCGCCGCCGACGGCCACTAACGGCGGTAACGGCCTCCACTTTGGCCACCCTGCCAAGACGACGGCCGCCGACGAGGACGAGGACGACCACTACGCCCAGTACGACGACGTCCAACCCGCCATGGACGCCCACGACCCCGATGAGGAGCCTCACGCCGCGCAACTCGACCCGCCCCTCGCCACCAGTCTGTCCCCGCTCGTCGAGCAGCTCCGCCGCCAAAGCTCAGAGGCCGTAAGCGAGCAGCCGCGTCCCGACTCGGACTCGCGCCGCATCCTGCTGCAGCACCCGCGGCCCGAGTCAAGCGCCTCCTCATCGCACGGCTCCGACATGGTCGCCAAGCTGGAGGCGGCAGCGGCGGCTAGCAGCAGCGGCATGCAAGAGCAGTCCGAGTTTGGCGTCCGCCAGCACGTCTCGCGCAGCATCCGCAGCCTGTTTCAGCTCTCGCGCAGCATGGGCATCAGCCGCGACGAGTTTGACCAGATGGTCCGGGCGGAGCTGGACGTGCTCGGCATGATGGAGGAGTAGGAGGAACGAGCCTGCTCCAGAAAGAGGGGGGATTTTTCTTTGCGCGACAGCGGTCTGCATTTCTCAAAGCGATGATTTTATGGTGAGGTTGTTTTTTTTTTTTGGTTTGGAGTTGGCGCGCTCTGTTGATTTATTCGCACTTGTTTGGTCATGCCTCCATATACCTGTGCGTATGCATATAGCGTATAGCGTATAGTGTTTAGATTTATATCAAGCTTCAAACAGCGTTGAATGCATTTTACCCTTGTTTGTCTAAATAAAGATGCGATCCACTACATCACTTGGCGTGCAATGAAAAAGTCAATCAATAGGTAAGCAAGGAGGAGGAATACGAGTGAGTCGAGTGAGTATCTTCTATTGTGAGTTTTTAGTAGTTGTCAGAGGTGTTTTGGGGTGTTGTTATCCAGCCCCAGGAAGCAAAATCAATTCAAAACGCCCTCGAGGCTCGTATGTAAATAAATCAAACACGCTGTTTCCGCTGTGGTGTTGGTATCTCTACGAAAGGTAGACAGTGCCGCCCAAAAGAAATCCAAAAAAATGAGACGAAAAAAAAAAAAGGAAGCCCAAACTCCGAGATCCGATGATGCCCTTCGTCGTGCCGAGTGGCCGCTTTTATAGAGTCGTCATCTGTCTGCTAAGCAATGACGAGTCTTTTGAGGGCCGTCCGTGCGACCTCGAGGACCTTGACGCAGTTCCGATCCTCGGGCTTGCAGCTGCGCGGCGTCAATAGGGAGTGCGTGTGCGGCGGCAGTGTGCCCGCCGCCGCCAACGCGTCCACCATCTCGTGGCGCCTGCGGTTGCGCTCGTCCAGGGCCGCCACCACCTCGGCGAGGCCCATGTCGCGCTCCTCCCCCGGCCGCTCTGCGCGGCTGCTCACCTGATCATCCTCGCCGTGGACGTCGAGGCGTACGATGGCGAGCATCGCGCGGCGCCACGCGGGGGGTTCCAGTCCGGCACCGTCGAGGGCGGTGAGGTCGGCGGGCAGCCAGCGTCCGGCGGCGACCTCGCGGGCGGAGAAGCGCAGGGGGCGGCCGCCGGTGGTGCAGGCGCGGTCGATCATGCCGACGATGGCGGTGTAGGCGTTGCAGGCGGAGGGCACGAGGGTGGCGAGGAGCATCATGTTTTGGAAGGCCTGCATGGGCGGCGGCTTGGAGACGTCGAGGAGGTCGCGGGAGCAGAGGGCGCAGGCGATGACGCCGCGGGCGACGCGCGAGGCGTGGCGGGCGACGCGCATGGCGGCGGGGATGTCGTCGGGCGGCAGGTGGGCGAGCGACTCGAGGGCCATGTACAGAGAGGACAGGCACGGGCAGGAGACGGTGGGGATGGGCTGGAGAATCTCGGAGCTGCTGGTGCTGCTGGTGCTGCTGGTGTTGCTTCCGTAGCCTTTTGATGATGATGGTGGTGGTTGGGGGTGTTGTTGTTGCTGTGGCGTTGAGGCTCCTCGTACGTGGTGATGTTGGGACGGTGGTGAGAATGAGGGTTCCGAGTCGAAGGGTGTTTGGGATCCAACGGATAGGTCCGGCGTCGTGCCGAATGCTGGATCTTGCGCATCGATGGCGGCGGCGGCGGATGCAAAGACCGGGTCGAGAAAGGAGAGGTCGGCGTAGGCGTCCATGGGTAGCGTTCCGTGAAACGACGAAGCGCCAGCGTCAGACTCGACGGGCTGGTGCTGCTCGACGGGTGTCGTCAAGCCGAGGTCGCCGTCCTGGTAGCATCCGCCGGGGAGGAGATCGAAGAAAGACATGTCGGCGGCCGTGCCATCCAGGAAGCCAAAGGCCGGATCGCCGAATGAGACTGCGGGAGTCGCGGCGGCCCCGAGTTGAAAGGCCGGCAGCATATCCGGCGCGCCATCAGCGACAGAAAGGGCCGGAGAGGAGGCCGAGGTGCTGCGGCTGCGCTGCTGGGGGTTGGCCGGCGATACGGCCCTGCGCTGCCGCGTGGAAGCCGGAGGGGCACGGGGGGGTTCGTCCACGGGGCGACGCTTGCGCGGCCGTCCCATGGGCTTCTGGGGCGAGTAGTAGCAAGGAATGCCCTCGCGCTTGCAACGAGCGCAGCCGTCGGCTTCCTTGGAGCAGGCGAGCTTGCGGGAGCCTGCATGGAGGGCGATTTGGGTCAACATTGGTTGTGGCTGGAGGAAGCTGGCTGTTTGTGTTTGCGGGCCAGACCTGGGAGCTTGAGGGTTCTACTTACGACACTCGTCGCAGGCTCGGTGCTTGGGGACGTCGCCGGAGGAGGTGGTGGAGGCTGATTGACCGCCGGACATGCTTTGGACGCCGGACGATGAAAATGACATGGCGGATTGGTGTTGATGGAGGAGGGGAAGCGAATCCCGGGGAGAGGCAGCGTTGGAGAAGCAAAAGAAGGGTAGCTGTTGGGGGGGGTCACCGCCGGCTGGGGCGGACGAACGAGGCTGTAGAGTGCCCTGTAGGTACTGATGTGAGGATGTTAGGTGAGCAAGGTACATGGAGGTACAGGGGCATACCTACTACCTAACATAGGTAGGTAGGTACATAGGCTGACACCGACCCACGATGACTCTTTCTTGGGTACCTAGATGAATAAGGCGAGCGAATTTGCGACAGTTTTTTATACTGATATATCCCGTATCCGTGCTCTTTTGTGAGCGTGCTATAGCAAGGGGTTGACTGGACATGGGTTGAAACACCAACAAGGGAAGAACGAAGCAGCTGTTGTGACCGCGGGTAACGGCGGTGGGCTTTATTAGGTACCGAGTTATATTCAGCCCTGGAGATACTGACGTGGCGTGGAACAAGTGAAGGGAGGTGGAGTATACATGAATGTCTGCACTGCCCTAAAAAGGTATGTTGGTAGGCTGTAAAACGTTTTTTTTTTTTATTCTTCATTCTTTCTTTCTTCCTTTTTTCTCCGAATGATGCTAGTTCTTCAGTCTTCATCTTCATTTTTTCTCATCCCAGGCCTTGTTAGATACATACAAAGAAAGACACCTCATTGCAAGAACAGACAGCAGCGGGGATGGCTGAGGAGAAACAAGGCTGCTCATACAGCAGCTGGAGAGGGGCAGTGACAGAAGCCAGCGGCCCACTGCTCCCGCCTCGATGCGCTGGAGCCAATCGCCAATCCCGCATCTGCATACGCCCTGCCCTGTGCGCCGTGCTGCCAACTGAAAGGACGGCTCCAGCCATGTGTCAAAAGTACCGTGGTGGTGTAATCGTGGCTTACGGGGCAACACTGATAAAAGAGAGGAGAGCGCAAAAGAAAAGACCGCGCTAACAATGTTGGAACAGGCATCCATGCAACTGAATGCGTACTATTTAACTACTAAGGTACCTACAAGTTAGGTGCCCGTACTGAATGCCTACCCTGGCACGGTACTACCTGTAGGTGTAGGTACCGACCAGCCTCCAAAGGCACCCACCCAACTAACAGACGAAGAAAAGAGGAGATGGCCGCTAAATTTAGGGCTGCCACCATTACCCTTTACCACTACCATCTGCTGTACATACATACTTTCAAAGAAGGGTAGCTGTCAGGCCTGGTTGCCCTGCATGCACATCGGCAATTGCCAATTGCGCGGGCTCCAAGTACTAACACACCATTCAGCGTCTTGCTCTTTGCACCAGCCTAGCACCGTAGACAGTGTCCTCAGCCTTGCTTTTTCTCAGCGACCGTTTTTCCCCCATCACATCACACACACACACACACACACACACACACACCGGCGGCGCGCTTTTGCCCTGTTCCGAGCTAGCCAGCCTGCCTAGGCGGCCAATGGCAGTCTAGAAGGCCCGTCTGTCTGCTTCTGCTCACCTTGACGGATGATTCATCTCGGCCCCGCATGTACGAGGGGATGGGGGGGGGGGGGGGGGGGGGGGGGGGGGGGCGGGGGGGTTTGGGGTCTTTTCTCCCCCGGGGGGGGGGGAAAAAAAAAAAAAAAAAAAAACAGGGCGTAGGCAGGGCAGGGAGAGACGCTCCGGGGCGGGGGTCCGGGGTCCTCCTTCGCCCAAGACCGAGGCTGCCAAGGACGGACATGCTGCGTGCTTGATAATAAGGCTGGTCAGGCCCTGCATTCGCAAACGGCTACCAAGACGAATTACATATAAAAGAAAAGAAAAATCCTTGCAAGCAGTTTACTCCCTACCGCGCCGTCACCGTAGATTTGCCCGTAAACCGCAAGCCCGGCCGGTTCTGCTGCTAGGCGTGTCACCAAGACCAATGGACAACGCTATCCCAAAACATAACACTAAAAAGCAAAAGCTTGTTATATATAAGTCGTCTGGACGTTGCTTTCATTGGAAGTCTTGACACAGCAGCGCTAACAAGGGCAGAGCTTGGCACAAGACCCGACAGCCCCTAGCGCCGATGATGGTCCGGAGGACTCCGTTCTCTACTGTGCTTATTCATTGTAAGCAATCGCATGGTGAGAAAATGCGCTAGCTTCGGCATAAAATGTATAAAAACAGACATTTCTCCTGCAGATCTAGATTGGTTTCGAATCGTCTTCGTGTACAAAGTCGCTTGAAGCTGGCGATTCAACCTGCATTAGTGGCCTCCACAAGGCAGCGAGCCGGCCCCACATAAGCCCGTAAATCCCGTGAACCCGGGGCAAAGCCTCCGTCCGCCCCGAATTGACGCCGTAGCGCCGAGTCCATCTGGTGACCGTCCTATTCTGATTTCCCAGCCCATAAGCTCCTTCCAAGACGGGAGTGAGTCCGTAGTTGATCCTCTCAGCCCTAGTACATTGTCAGGTCAGT
Source organism: Cordyceps cicadae (assembly GCA_002968875.1). NCBI lineage: Eukaryota > Fungi > Ascomycota > Sordariomycetes > Hypocreales > Cordycipitaceae > Cordyceps > Cordyceps cicadae. Next base: position 459,581 of record MWMN01000010.1, on the reverse strand, counting down.
CGCTATATAAATTAGCGGACCACCCGGACAGGGAGCACGACCCCGGCCGATCCCCTGTGTTGGCAGTCGCCCTGTCCGGGAATACGAAATCCCAGGCTCGGACGCTTGCTACACAAGCGAGTCCAACCCCGGTTTTAGGTATTGATTGGGACTTGAGGTACCTAAAATTGATACAGTGGCTAGGACGTTCATGGGCGCGATGCCAATTTTTTTTTTTTTTGTCATTTTGTCCAAGATGGACTATTACATACAAGCCAGAAAACAAAGCCCACCACCCCTTCAGCGCCACAGAATATTCACCCGAGAATCGAACGTGCTCTCGCAGACTTCATCTGTTACCGTGGCATCATGAGTGCGCAAGAGCTCCACAGACTCTTTCCGCAGCTCGCGAGCCCTGCACTCATCCTCGGGATTCCGCGGCTTCAGCTGGAGCGCCTCGGAGAGTTTGTAGAGGCATCTCGCTCGCTCCACCACTGCGTGCTCGTCCATCAAGTCCAGTGCATCCTGGAAATAGCGGGATGCGTCAGAGCAACAACCTTGCTCAAGAGCCGCGCAGGCGAGCTGGTACTTGCACGCAGCGATCAACTGGTCCTCTCTCGTCTCGACTCCATTCTCCGAGAGTCCCTCTCTCCAAAATTTTTCAGCGTCCCCGAGTCGCTTACTCGCGATGTCGAAGCTGCCTTGGCGTCGTTCCAGCGTGGCCTGGGTAAGGAAGATGCTGTGGTTTGTCTTGTCAGCACGCCGTCGTGAAAAAAAGGGCCGGCCGGCCGGGTGAGTGGCGGCGTGGCCAGACACGGAGGGAGGTGAATGCTTACCGTGCTTGAAGGGCGTAGTCGTCGCCAGATTGCCATTCGAGTCCGGCACAGACCTTGTCGTGCTTCTCTTGTGCGTTGTCGAGGCGCGTCTTTGCAAGTTCATGCTGGTTTGCCCAGATGAGGGTCGCGGCGAAGCTCCTCTCCAGGATGGCAGGCCACAGACCTGCATCTCCATGCGTCGCAGGCCATTCTTCGCAGTGTTCTTGCGCAGTCTTATGCCACTCTATGGCTTCTGGAAACTCATTAGCCGTCGCAAGTGCGTTGGCATAGGCTTCCGCAGCCTGTGATAACTGCAGTAGGTCGGGATTCTTCGCCTTAGATTGAATCTCGTACGATCTCTTCAGCTGCTCGAGACCTGCATTGAGCTGTCCGTTATGAACAAGAAGCTGTCCCCTGTGCAACACAAGGGTCCCTTCCAAGGTAGCAGTCTTGTCTTCTTCCGTGAGAGTCCTGAGTGCCGATTCGTTGACGGTAATCAGGTCATCTAGCTGCGAGTAGTCATTCTTATCAATCAGATAGCTGCAAGACAAGACGAGACGTGTTAGCCAGTGCTGGGATTAACGATGCGCCGAGTTGACAACCTACCCCTGACACGCGTTAAGAAGAAGGCAAAAGGCTCGAGTCCCTTTGAGCTCGCCACCCTGCTCTTGTAGTCTGTAAAATTCTTCCTTGAGGCTAAGGACATGCGGTACAAGCTCTGCACATTTTGTCCAAGTGGACAGAATTTGTTTTGAGGTTGGATCGGGTTCAGGAAATGCAAGCAAAAGAAGCACCGTCGCGTTTTCAAATGCTTTTTGTCGTTTCTCTACCCCCAAGACGTCTCTGACGGCCGCCTGAAGCAGAGGATCCATGGACATCGTCCCCGTCCTCGCGTCCCACGAGAGCAGCCCGGTGATTATTGCGTCGTTTGTTGTATAATTAAAGCTATTCGAGTGGTCTTGTTAGCCAACCAGCAATTCCGGCAACGGGCTGTAGCTGTCAAGACATACCTCAACTCGTCAAAACAGAAACTGAGCGAAGTAGGGAGGCCTCTGACATGCCGGAGGTCAAACATGAACTCGGGAACTCTTTCGGGCGCGAGAAGCGACAGAACTGCCAGCAGGTCTTCGCAGCCACAGAAGTCAATTCCAGAGGTGTTATCCAACGGGGGATCAGCGGGGCCGCTGCTCGTCGGCGCGGGGGAAGTGCTGCTCAGGACCCTGGTAGATTTCTCGATCTGGAGAATCAGACATTTGTATTCTTGTTCTAATGGAAGCCATTCCTTCGTTTCGCAGGGGTCCGGTCCTAATGTTTATAAGGGCTGTCAATGAGAAACACAATACATGATTGGTGTGGAGGGCTCGGCGAGCGTCTGCCAACTGACCTGATGAGGCAAGCCCGGACTCGGTGAGGCCTCCAGCTCTCAGGAACCGAATGATACGACACAGAAAAGGGAGCAGCGAGTGGACGATTTTGCAGGTAGCCTCGGTCAACTGTGGCGATGCTGAGTGGTTGTCTTTTTGTCTTTCCAGGAGCGCCAGCTGATGGGCGATGTCGTTTATCATTCGCGGGATCCGGGGGACTCGCCTGGCTCTTTTCTCTGTGACAAACTTGAAGATCTTGTTAGCATGTCAAACCCGCTTGCAGAGTTGCTGGTTGGCAGCCAGGGGCCGGAGGCGCGAGTTACCTTGGCCATCAGGAGATTCACGGCCGCAATCATGGCATGGCCAGCACCAGGCTCACTTTGATCCGAATACAAAAGATCGAATCGTTTCTGAAACAATCTCAGTGCAAGCGCACTACAATTCCCGAACCCGAATATTTCATTGGACTCGACCATTTCCTCGAACAACCGGTTACGGTCGTCGTCGACATGTCTGTGAATGAATGAGTAGGCGTTGCAGGTCTGGTTGACTTGTGAGGTTCTACACTAACACTTGTGGTTCGGTCTCCATCGTATTGGGATTTTGTCTTGGCAACCTTGTTGGAAATAGGGAGCGAAGTAGAGATGGAAAGCAGAGAGGGAACTGCTGTTTTGGCTGTTTTGTTCATTTTTATACTTGGGTAGCCGCTGTGTGTTACTTGCCCAGGAGGAGAGTTTCGTCCCGATTCTTGTCCAGGAAAAAAAAAAGGGGTAAAAGTACAAATTGCCATCAATTATTCCTAAAAATAAACAAGAGAGAAACTCTGTTGGCCTGTGCCTGTGCTGCATGTCCTCTCCGCCAGCGCCAAAAGGATTAGCAGCTGCTGTCTACCCTAGAACATTGGAGTGTCGCAGTACCACCTACGGTCGTCATAGAATCGTCATACGAGACAAAGACGGCACGTCTATTTTGAGAACTTCTTAACAGGCTTCATCGAGGCCCGGTGTGATGTCGTCTATCTCTGGACTTTGACTCCACGGCGGGTGTTGCTGAGGCATCGTCGAATCCCTCCAACCCAACCAAGGGCCAGAGATCCAGAGATGCGGCCCGTAGACCACGTTTGCTCAACTGTGACGTAGAAGTAGACCCTGAAACAAGGATCAGATTCTTAGAAAGATGTCAAAATATTCTCGGTGATGCAGAATAACTAGGCTGCTCCCATAGCCCTCCAGGCAGACGAAGACAACGTACAGACAACCTTGTCGCACACCTCGCACAGCACATTTTGGGCGCACTAGTATGTCGACGAGGTAGGACACGTCTTCAGCACCCTTTCTCAGTCGAATTATGAAACTGTTACCGCTTTTGCTGGGCCCCTCGCGACCCCGAGCAGTGCCTGTGTCTTGACAACCTGCAGACGCCACCGGACCACCGAAAGCCGACCAAGCCTGAATTCAAGCTTTCTACCGTCGTACTGACCCAATACATGTGCTCTCAAGACCTAGGCCAGAAAATGTCAGAAAGTAGATAGGACACGTAGCATACCCCGGAAGGTGCTACAGCCGTTATTGGGGTGCATGCCGCGCCGTTGGGTAAGGCAGGACAGGAAAGGGGAACAAGCTCGTTTAGACATGCAAGCCCAGTTTGAGATTCGCTGTCACAATAAAGGAAGACATTTGGATAAAACTGTGCTAAGTGCTGGTACAGTCGGCGTCTAGATTCATCAATGTAGCACCGGCTAAAACCAGAATGCAGGGAGTGCGAGCCTTGGACAGTGCATCGTCGCCAACATTCGATCCCGATTAGCTGGCTCACAGAGTACATGCAGGTGAAGTGATATTTTTTTCAGGCATTTCAGTGGCTTTACTCATCCTGAAGTAGTGCATACACGAGCCAATATTCATGTCTTGGCGCAGGTAGGCAAAACTTGCGATGATATCGGCAAGTCGAGGAGTGGAAGCAGGCGGCCTGCTGCGTAGCCGTAGCAAGAGAGCATCGGTCGGAGTCATTCCTCTACCGTTGGAAAAGTCAGGATCTGAAGAATTATAAAAGGGAGGGCTCATCTTGGCCGTTTAGAGCTGGCTCCTCATCTTCTTCTCTTCACATCTCAAGCATCCTGCATCCCCAAGCTAGCTACATAGCTTGATACATCTTCAAAATCACCTTCAACCCACCATCAACTCATCATCATCATGAAGGCCATCAACATCGTCGCACTCCTGGCAAGTGGCTCCCTCATCCAGGCCGACAAGGTCGATACACGCGCCGCCGAAGAAGCCTGCGGCGTCCTCGGCGTCATGGAGGCCCCGGCCTCGGCCTACCTCAACGGAGGCGTCGTCCGGCAGTGCCGAGACCACCCGATGGGCTCCGACCGCGGCCTCGACATCAACGACGACGTCGCCAACGCGCCCTTCAAGCAGGCCGCGGCGCGCAGCAGCGTCCCCGAGGCCCTCGCCGAGCGCTGCAAAGCCACCGCTGCCTGGGGTTGCGCCAGGGGAGGCTACTGCTGGAAGAGTTGCGGGAGGAAAGGAGAGTGGTGCTGGACGGCTGCGAATTACGGCAAAGGACCCTGGGCGCGATGCAGCTCTTGGAAGGATTGTGGCTTTCATGATCTGAAGTTCGCTTGCAGCGGTGGCTGCGGTTGTTGAGTTGAAGGGGTTGCCTGCAATCTGCAGTGCAGTTGCCCTTTGCACCTCTCTCTGTACACACTAGCATTAGTTGCCGCAGTTAGTGAGGTTAGTGAGCTGTCAGTTATGAATATCATATAGTTATCGTTTTAATGAACTTTGCATTTGCACTCTAATATAAACCACTCTATAAATACACTGTGCCAAGTAAACACCACTAGATGTCAGCATTCTCCAACTCGTTCGTTCGTCCTCTGCTGCCTAATCCATCTCGTCTGAAACCTATCGGCCTGCGCCACATCAGGACATCAGCCCAATGAGGCTTGACCGCACCGGATCTGCATCCTCCCTCCCGCCTTCACCGCCCGATTCGTTTGTTCACCCATTTACATACCCATACACACATCAACATCGCCCCCTCGCAGCCCCCTCGCAGCCCCCTCCCTACCCTCCCCACCCTCCCGGAGGCCCAGACGCGAGCGGGCAGGCGAAGAGAGAAAACGATGCAGTCGGCATCGCCAGACCCCGGTCCGCTGGCGCCCCTCGCCCTCGCCAGCTACCGCAGCACCTTTGCCCAGCAGCTCGCCGCCGGCCACCGCCGCCAGATCGTCCTGCCCCAAGCCTTCCTCGCCACCCTCGTCCTGCCCGTCCTCTGGCTCGCCGTCCCCCACCGCGGCCGCTCCTGGCGCTACCGCTCGCGCTGGCTGCTCCTCGCCGTCACCCTCGCCGCCAACTGCGAGCAGGCGGCGCGCGCCGCCAGCAACCACGTCGCCTGGGCGGCCGTCTCGGGGCTCCTGTCCGCGTACGGGACCATGCTGTGTCTGCAGCACGTGATGCTGACGAACCCGCAGCGCGACGCGGCCAGGATCGTCAGGGTTCGGCGCGGAGAGGCCTCGGGGCCGGCGTCTGTACGTGGTGGCGAGTCGGCGCCGCGCTTGCAAACGGTGGCGGCGACAACGGGCTCTGGCGGCAAGCCAGCGCCAACAGCACAACGACTATCTGTCAGCGGGTGGGAGACTGAGGGGGAATTTTGCTACGTTTGGCAGCGCTTTCCGTCTGAAGCCCCTTTTCTCGACAGGCTGGGATGGGCTGCCGATCTTGTTCTCAGCTTCCGTGGGGCGGGTTGGAGCAGCTCCGTCTCCGTCATCCCCAGACCATCTGTGCCAGCCAGCATCAAAGACGGACAGCCGGTCCGTGTGGCTTCAATCCCGTCGGCCACCAGCTGTGGATTTGAATACATAGAGCCCCCCGCAGACTTTCTTCGGCACCGCCTGAAGCTGCTGGCCGGATCGTGCCTCGTGCTGGATTTCCTCGGCACTTTCATGGTCAAGGATCCGTACTTTATCTTTGGTCGTGAAAAGTGCATGGGATACGCCTTGCCGTGGTACCTGGTCGGCCTCTCCCCGTGGCGTCTCGAGGCATATCGTCAGCTGTTCTCTATTGCCGGTGCGTTCGCAGCCGTGGTGGCGGGATATAGCTTGTCCGATATTGTTCACTACTACCTCACGCTGTACTGCAGCCCCTCCCGAAACATTCCATGGATATATGCATCTTCGTTTGGGTCATTTGGCGAGGTATTTGACCGCGGCCTTGCTGGGCTCTGGGGCTCCTGGTGGCACCAAACCTTCCGCCAGCAGTTTCTAGCCCCTGCAGGCTTCCTGCTCAAGCAAGGATTGGTACGAAAAGGCTCAGCCACGGGCAACCTTCTGGCCCTGTTGAGTACGTTTGCCATGTCTGGTCTCCTTCACGGCATGGGAAGTCTATCCGCCGTCCCTCGAACAAAGGTCTGGAGCCAGCCAGCCTTTTTCTTGCTGCAGGCGGTAGGAATCATTCTGCAGCAGCAGCTTGCTCCGCTCTTACGGAGAGCCGTATCGGTCGACAGTGCCACTGTGCGGCGTGCGGGCAATATACTGTTCACGCTTGCTTGGCTTTACGCCACTGCACCGCTATTCAACGACGACATGGCGGAGATGGGACTTTGGCTACTGGAGCCTGTGCCTTTCTCTGTCTTTAGAGCCTTGGGGTTCGGCTTCCCAGGAGACACGGTCTGGCGCTGGGACAGCACATATCTCTTCCGATGGCATTCGGGGCGCCACTGGTGGCAAAGCGGCGTCGTCATTTAGGCGATTACACAGTCGAACGCAGATTTCTTCACTTCAAAATTCTGAGCATATGATATAGACTTTACATAGAACATTTAATGTTACACGACATCGAATCGGATCGAGTTTCGACCGGTCCCGTGCGTCTCACTTGGCAATTTCGTTCTGAAGCCATTGAAGCACCTCAGTGTACTGTGTTTGCTTCACCCGAAGAACTTGTTCAAATGCCTCATATCCGAGTCTAAATCACAGCCAAGTCAATGTGTCAGTACAGGCAAGCTTGGCCGCAAGGTTGACGGCAGAGCGGTCTCTGCCGGCGAACAAACTCACCGAACAACCTGGCCCTTGCGAATGGAGCACTCGTATCCCTGGTGCTTCGACTTGCGGAAGCGGCTAGTGAGGATGAGATGTGAAGCTTGCACCGTCCTCATAATAGTGACTGGCATTGCAGAAAAAAGGCCGTTAGCTTTGATAAAGGGGACCGCACAGCCGCGGCTGGAGAGGCCCAGCGTCGAGACGTTGAGTATGGGTGACTAGTATCATTTTCAGGAAAATAGGACTCACCTTTGACCAAATGAGGTCGCGGTCGAGCAGTTGGGCCGAGTGCTCGCATGTATGCCCACATTTTGAGGGCCGTCTGCCGAAAGGCGGCCCGCAGCGTCTCGAGCACAGTCGCGTGCGAGTTGTAGCTCGTGTCGTAGAACATTAAATGTGACTGGATCTTGAAAGCATCTGTTGTGGGAAAATGGTCAACGATTGAATGTGCAGGGTTGCCCCTCAACGTAAAGTAAAGCGAGCAACAACAGGGCGTGAGGGTCGTGGCCGGCCATCTTGACAGGACCAGATGGCATTGTCAGAGGAAAGGGTCCGTTGAAACACAAGACAAAAGGGGTAGACGGGGAAACGGGTTAAAGACGAAAACGAAATACGTACTGAGAACTTTCCGTTCAAAGTTTTGGCCTGGTGATCGGCCATGGTCAACGGTGAGGGTATTCGACACGTCTAAGGAGTGCTTGTTAGTGGTAGGGACCAGTCAAGGGTAGCGAGGCAAGACTCACCAATCTGCCGCTCCCGTTGGCAGTCCTTTGTAATCTCCAGCGTGCGGCAGCTGATTCGCAGCCCGCAGTACGGAAAGTCCGCGCCGCTGTCCACGGTCCGTATCCGCACCGTCTCCTCCTCCCCACCCCCCTCCGCCGCCGGCACCGGCACTGACAGCGGAAAGTTGGCCAGCGACTTGCCCGGGTTGACCCGCACGCCGTACGCCGGGACGCCGCGATGCATCACCTCCGCGAAGCGCCGCGCGTCCGCCACGTCCGTGGTAATGAGCAGAAAGTCGTCGATGAGCCGCAGGAGCAGGTTGCTGCAGCGACCACCACCATCCCCTGCCGCCGGCGCGAGGAAACCGAGGTGCCGGGCTTCGAGGTCGGCGTAGAAGTAGCTGCACAGGTATGAGGACAGCACGGAGCCTTGCGGGATGCCGCGTCGCTGCCGGTACGTCTTCCGCCCGACGCGGATGCGGTTGTCGGCGACGTGCTCGGCGAGGAGCCGCAGGAGGTCTCGCGTGGCGTGTCGGCCTTGCGCGGCACTGTTGACAAATACGGTGTTTCTGTGCCGCTGGGCGGTGGCGTCCCCGCTGCTGCCGTTGTCTTTGGCACCTTCCAGGCGCTGTAGGAACCGGCTGGACTCGCGGCTCGGGTAGGCTGTCGCTTTCCAACGGCGGACGGGTTTCAGCGGAGGTTGCGCCGATGTTCTCGTACCGTGGACATCGATATGTGTGGTATTGCCGGCGGCCGGTCGATCACCCGGCTTCACTTCAGCGTGCTTGAAGATTTTGTAGTCGGCGTGGCTGGGGATGGCTGCCATGAGCTTGAGCACAGCATCTTGAGGAATGGTGTCGAAAGCAGACTGTACGTCCACCTTGACGAAATACAGTCGTGGCAATGGACTAGGAAGCCGGCTCCGAAACTCCCTGAGGCGCTTGTATATATCTCCTACCGAGAAAAGGCTCGCTCCGAGATTCGCAGAGTTGAGACGCTGTAGTTGATCTGTCAGTAGTTGTCTTTGCAGGGGTGCTGGTTCTGGACCGACCTTTTCCAGTTTCAGGACATTGGAAATTGGAGCCAAGACGGTATTGATGCTGGGGCCGAGAATCTGTTTGTTATTCCTCATCGGGTACCGGCGTCGCAGGTTCATGATGGGCCTCAGACTAGCGCCTTTTGGTAGCAGGCGAATCTGGCTATATCCCAGCCGCCGAGAGCTCAAAATGGGCTGAGTGTCGCCTATTTTGATCTCTTCAAGCATACTGTCCTTGATTGCGGTCATGGCACGCTCGGAGACGACTCTCCAAATGTCGTGCCGAAAGTAAAACAGTTGGTATCGGTGGGTGTTTGACTCTGTGACGTAAAAGGTGCTACGCACCAGTGGTATCACAAGGGAGTCGAATATATAATACAGAAGCTCGTGGAAGAGCTCTCGTTGTTTTCGAGTCTCACATTCGCTGGCCCTCTGGCCACTTAGGCTCGGTAGTTGAAGCCATCGTATATTAGAAATCTACATTTGAGTTAGTGAAATCGACGCAGACTGCATGCGGCCGTTGACAGACACGTACTTTGAACCCCTGGGAGATCTCGTGGAGACTAATGCCCTCGAACCTACGCAGTGTGATGAAATGATGTAGCTTTTTGGCAAGGAGGGCTTTGTTATGAACCAGGTCATCGCCCTCACCAAAAAAGGCATCGGGAAGAACTTTCGACAACGCTGCTTGAAGGAATGCTGAGACGCGGCTCATCGGTGTCGCCAGATCAACAATTGGGGCAGTGGAGCTAATTTGAAAGATATGGGAATTTTGCGAGTGATGCTGCGTAGCCTCTTCCTGGTGAATCGTTGGTGCCAGCGCCTTGCCTGGCCTTGTCGATGCCCCCTGACTCACGGCCTTGTCGGATATTGAGGCAGGAGTCTTTTCCTTTCGCGTCTTCTCGCGCGTCGTATCCACAGGAGAGGTGCAGTAGTGCCGGATCAGCTGGAGATAGGAGCACCGGCGATGACGAATCTGTAGTCGACGAATGAGGTCTTGGGCTGTGCCTCGAAGTCGCTTGGGGATTTTCGGCACACCTCTCTTGAGGAAGTTTTGGTCTGAGCCCAGATGGGCTGTGATCTCCTCATCCCGGACGGTGTAGTCTTGGAACTTTTGCGCCGTTTTCTTCGGGTCGCTTGTCGATGTGAAGACATTGTGGAGGCCGAATTGTCTCGGAAATATGTACATCATGATCTTCGCCGTGTTGACTGTATTCCTTCCACTAGTGGCTGACTGGGCCCTTCCATAATCAGATGTATACGGACACCGGTTTAGCACGTCTGTCACCACCAGTCAGTATTTCGGCCACGGAAAAGGGGCGAAACCACTCACGTATATGTCTGTATCCTGCCCGTATGTTTCCTCTAGAAGTCAATGCCGGCCGAGCATAAAACATTCTGCTTCTCACAATGGTAACTTCGGAAATCTTTCGCGGCAACTGTACGGTTTTGGAGCCACCATCCGGTTCCCACCCATGCTCGAGCTCGGATATTGGGATTCCTGGTTGTCTCAGCAGATGTTCGTAGCGTGGAAATCGAAATGACTGTACCGGAAAGCTGATAGAAGTTGTGCAGACCAGACTTGATGGCAACGAATATTGAGCAATCTACGAGCATATTGATCATAATCTTCTCCCCGGATTGACCTAGTAACGCCAGCAACTGGGGCCAAGGGCTCGCCTTGAGGTTCGCAACCTGGTCGTTGGGATATCGACTAAACACGCCGGGTATGCTTTCAGTTTCCGCCTTCTCCGTGGCGCTCTTGCGATATCCATCGCAGAGGATATGTTTTGGACCAAAAGTAGTGTTATGGTCGCGTGAGAAGATCAGCCAGATCACAAAATCGACAATCTAGGCGAATTAGTAGTGAGAACTGGGTGGTGATGGAGCCTAACGAACCTCCGCTTGCGAGTAAAAACACGACCCCCCAGATAAGGAAACTGTCGAGTCTTCCGCCCTTTGCGAAAAAGAAAGCCATTGCTCCCATCTATTGTCAGATGCTTCAGGCGTAAGCTGCCGGTAGCAAATGAGCGTCGAGTCGAGCAGGTAGCAGATATCCTTTTCAACAGCAGCGCGTTCTGGAATCGTCCCAAGCAGTTCAATTTTGCGGCGGCGCAGCCGTGAACTCGGTGGCAAGCTTGCAAGAACATATTCTCTTAGTGTTGTACAATGGGGGTAGGTGAGGTTGAGCAGGTCGCGTTGTATAGGCGGGCATATTGCAGGCAAAGTTCTGGGTTTTTTGCAGCGTGACGCGTCTTTTGACGCCCTCTTTCGTTTAGCCATATCGATGAGATTATCGAAATGGAGTCCATTCTCAAATGTCGCGTGAGGCATACATGCATAGAGACGCAAGCACGCGAATGCATCTGGCTAACAAACGGGGAGTTGATCTAGTGTGGCTTGAATACACACTTGTGGCGCGACGAGACAGCATGTGGCTGTGCGCCAAAACTACCATCGTTCGATTCTCAGGAAATACTTGCTCGATATAGCGAAAGTACATGATTTTGACAATCACAATGTGTTTATTTGAGACGAACTCGAGGAATGATCCTCAACTTGGATGTGCCTGGTCGATCATCTGTGGCGTTATTGAAGGTGTTGTGAATAAAGAGATCTGGTGGTTTGCTTTACGACTAGTTGGTGGGCCGCTACTGAAGTTTGAGCATTGAATTGATCTCCATCTATTGACAGGACCTGTAAACTAGTTAATAAGCAGTGCCTACTCCGTATCCGTAGATGTTGCCTGTCTGACTGATCCTGCATATGCCAATTTCCTTTGTGCTCGTTGCCGAGTGGCTGCATGCAATAAGTCGGCACGGAAGAGACCACAAACCAATTGGCGGAGAGACGGGGAGTCATCAGCCAACCGCGGGGGTTAAATCAGAAAATTTTGCGGCTTTGGAAACGCCTCTGTTTCAAATCGGCAACGGGGGTCACGGCGATACAGTGACGGCACGGGCTGTAACACGTCGCCTAATTCCTACTGGCTCGTGGGCACACGAGAAAGGGTTTAGGAATTGAGGGAACAGCGAGCGGGAGAGGCCCAAGTCCAACCACATGTGGTGAGCACGGACGGATGACGGAGAGCTTGAGATTGTGAGATGGGTAAGTCTATTATTAGGCCGGGGAAACCTTGACAATGGCTGTTTTTTTTTCTTGCCCAAACTTGGTTGGCTCGTGAATCGTGGCCCGTGTCTGTGCGGTCTGCGCAGCAGCCACAGCTCTAATCTCTTGGAGTAAGAAAGTCTTGGAGTAAGAAAGACAAAGGCAAAGCTGATCGGAGACGGCCAGAGTTTCGGGCGAGTTGATTTGCGTGGGGACGGCAAGGATTCATTAGCTGCAGAGGTACAGATGCTGGAGGGGGAGGGGACACGGTTGACTCTCAATACCGACACGAAGAAACGAAGAAACATGGTGTAATCTCAACCCGGTAATCCGTGCCATGTCGTAAGAATAGCGAGGAGAGGCTGGGGGCCACAAATACTCCATCCGTAAAACGGCGACTTCGGAGTGACGAAAAGACTTCATCATCAAGGAGGCCACCAACTTTAGTAACCAAGCCATCAAGCATGCGAGGGCCACTAGTCTGTTCTGTCTCATCAAGCCACAAACGCGAGGGACGATTTTGGGGTCAAGCTCTGCTTCCCTGTTTTTATTATTATAGCTTAACTATTAGCCGATGTGCTACAAGGCTTTGTTCCATGTATACATATGTACACATGTGTGTTATTAATAGCTGCTTATTCGTAAACTCAGCAGCAGGGGTGCTGTGCGTCTTGGGACATTGGGATGTTCATGTAGGGGCGGTAGAGTTGTAAAAGGTAAAGGGTAAGCACGTGTTGTTTCTGTAGATATCATGCCATGACTCTCTTATGTCGATTGTAATCTTGGGTATGCCGGTGTTGAGGTACGGTACGGACTTGGAGGTGGCTACAGCTGCCATATCAGTGTGTCATCAGTATCTTTAGTTATGGGGTACGATTTAGTACGAGACGCGTTGCTCCCTAGCCTGCCAACGAAAGAGATCGGGCTGTGAAGGAATAATTAGGTGCCCAAGCCGGCGAGCCACATTGACACAAGGCAGGCTCACACCTAGCAATAATAAAGTACGGATGCTGTGTGCAGCAGCAGCAGCAGCAGCGGGCAAGGGGCGTGCGGCCCGCTAAACAGACTGATGTGACAGGCCAGGCTCAGCATTTTCAGATTCTCAGGCTTGCTCATTCTCTCGAGCAAATCAAATGCGCCACAAAAGCCACCATCACGGCAACACTAGCAAATTTCAAAGACGCCAGAAAAACACGCCTACAACAACTGGCTTCCCAGTCTCTGCCCGCTGCAACCCAGGACCCAGGCGCCTCAGCCACTTCTACCACCAGCTCCACCAGCCACACACCCATCACCACTCTTTTGCTCCCCGTCCCTGTCGCACCCCAAACTTATCAGTAAGGCTCCATCTCCCAATCGTCCTCCCGCCTCCCGCGTCCTGCTTCCGCCAAACAGATTCTGCCCAGCCAGCGCATCAATGCCCGCGCCTGCATGGGCTTGCCGTCGTTCTTTCGACCACTCGCTTCGTCCGTCGAGCCCGGCCTATGCCTAGGTTCTGCCCATCATGGAGCAGGACCCAGGCTCTGGCCCTCCAACCCCGAGCTCCCACCTTCCAGATCCCATCACCACCGCTCCCGCAACGACCGGCCCGCTACCATTCGACTCATCCGCCGCCGCAAAAGACCGTTCGCATCCTGACACGCGCCTTCTTCATCCTGAGCCTACCACCATTTATCGACACTCACCTGCTGCCCTCGACCCCCACGATCAATCTCCTCCCGCCGCCCTCGCAGCCTTTGCCTCTCCCTCCGCATCGCACCCACCGCCCACCGCTGGGGCGGCGTCACCTCCTTCTCACGATGCTCTTCCCCTTACTCCTATAGAGCCTGACGACTTCTACAAATCCTACCAGCCGGCTGCGGGTGCCGTCGTGTCCACCCCGGCCGTCTCTCCAGCCGACGCAGCAACCGCCGCCTTCTCCTCGAGCTCGCCGGCCATGACTTCCACCCTCACGCAGCAGCCCATCCTCCCCAACGGCAATGCTGCAAACAGCACGAGCCACATCGAAGGGCTCTCTTCACAGCCACCCCGTGGTCTGGGCCTTCAGCCAGGCACACGATCCGTCTCGAGCCCGGTTGTGAGACCCAAGAGTGGTCCCAGCGTCAAAGATCTAAAGAAGAGGTTTGATGAAAAGGGTGGTGCCGCCTCACAAGCTCCTATCATGCCTCAGTCAACGCCCAGGCCGCCAAGGGGCCTCAAAGAATCTTCCGTTTCCACTCGCAACAGCTTTGTGGTATCCAGGACACGCAAATCACCCACCCCGAACGGGTCCGCAGGCCCGTCTCCTCAGATGGCCTCGACACGATCCTTTAGTAGCAACCAATCGTTCGCCAGTCGAATTCACAATTCTGCAAACACCACGCCCCCGTCTTCCCTGCCCTTGCTGTCTCGAAGACCCCACGCACAACAGCGACCTGGCCAGGCTCTGGGGCTGCTTTTTGGCGAGGTCGCCCCCGAGCAACACGGCTCTTCCACGCCTGGATTCGGCATCGACGACATACGTCCCCGAAGGATCTCAGACTCCAGCGTCCACACAAGGACTACGTTTCACAGCATACCAGATCAAGATCACGATGTAGATTTAGCGTCACTCCCGAGTTCGTACGCCAGCGCTGCGACACACCACGGCCCATCCAGCGATTCACCAGCTAGCGGCCATCAAAGTCCACGCACACGGTCACAAAGCGATGCCTCATCGCGCAGTTCCTCCAACAGAACCCCAATCGCATTCCGGACAGGTTTAGGCAACATTCCCAATTCTCATTCCGCGTCTAGATTGCCCGTCGCCGTACGCAGACTTCATAGCCCAACGAGTAGCGAAGGCGACAACACACCTTCACGAGGAACTTCGCCTGCAAATCTTCGCCGACCGCCGTCAGCCGGTGGCCAGATCTCCAAAATCACGCCGTCACCTTCTCAAGCCAAAACGCCGAACTCGTTCAACAAAACGCCCACCCCAGCTACGAGGGACCGAAGACCTCCTCCGCCAAGCCTCAATAATACTGCAAACGGTAGCAGCAGAAAATTACGGTCTCAGGCGATCACACCACCGAAGCTTTCACCTATCCTACAAAATTCAAGACCTCGTCAATCGCTTGCCCGTTCATCCAACAAACCCATCGATTCCGGTGCGGCCAAGGCACTCCGCCCCAAAGGGAAGGACTCACTACCGAGGCGAAGGAAAATATCTGCGGGCCCGATTGACTTCGAGCAGAGGCGAGAACACATCCGGCTGGCATATAATAAATCCATTCGTGAATCTGAAGCCTTGGAGGCCAAAAAGAGGGCCGCGAGTCTAGCCAGGAGGAGCGAACAGAAGGCCGCGGCTGTTGCCCCAAAACCAGCTAATGAGGGGGTTGACATCCCTCCCGTTCCGCAAATACCTCGCGATGCTATCGAACGGAGCGCTGCTAGCGGTGCCAGTGAATCTGCTTCCGTGCAAGTGGCAACGCCCGAGTTGACAACAGCACAGGTACCGTTAACAATATCCCCGGCACTGGCCAACTCAGCTTCTGTTGGCGTCGAGGACTCTCCTACTCTCGGTGTTCCGGGCAGCTACCCGCAGTCTAGTCCTTCTATGCCGGAGATCAACAAGCGAGCCTCAATAGCATCTGCTAGTTCTCAGGTCACCGAATTCGACGTGGAGCCGCAAACCGCGCCACCAATCCCTGCTCAACATCCACCGGAAGTTCCCGTCAACTATATAACACCGCCCAGCCCTAAACCAACTACGTCGGCCGCGGCATCGGTCACGACCGATTACCCATATCCGCTTTCACAAGATCGAGATGTGCAGCAGCTTGCGCAGGGCTATGCACACTCCATGCCTCACGATGGCACCGCAGATTTGCCCTCCACATCGACGCCGCTCCCGAACCACACTCCGAGCCCGATCATGGCGCTACAATCGACATTCCAACAGTTGAATGCAACTGCGCTGTTTCCTAGGCAGGAGCTTTGTGAGGAGTCGGACTGTCAGTCTGAGATGGAGGCCAGTCCTGATGCACGGCATGCTGGATACCCCCAATCGGAGGCCGCAATGACAGATGCTTGCACCGAAGACACCGACGACCACGATCGGTATGAGGGTGCATCCGACTTTCGATACGGCGAGCAGCTGGACTCCAAAAGAGCATCAACATGCGCCTCATCTGATGTCAGCGGATTTGATGATCTACAACAGTATGCATCAGATCGTGGATCATACCACATGTCCGGCACTCTTGGTATTCCATCCCCTAGATTCCCCTCCGACCGTGCGAGTCATCAATCCACCTGGACGGACTTTTCTGTCGAAAGCTCACAGCAGCTTGACACCGCTGGCTCGGGGATGTTCGCGAGTAGTCCTCTATCCACTCATCAGCCTGCCTCTTTCTCGTCTGCCATCAGTCCGCGTCAAGAGTCGTTCCCGGAAAGCTCAACTTCGCGATCTGAGAAGGAACTACCCCCAACACCGGTCAACCATCAGCTCCCTGAGCTCGATACGGGGGACGGTTTTTCGATACCTTACCTGTCACCTGGTTCTAGTCATGGCGCATCATTCCTTCCTTCACCGCCAGCACACGAACCACCGCCCATCCCAAATTCTACTACCGGGTCTGCACTTCATTCCCGTAATCCTAGTACGATTAACGAGGCCTCTCGATCTACCAGCACGCTGCTCAATTCTGAACGAGATAGCGAAGTTTACATGACCCACGCCAACACGCCCAAATCGCTGGATACAACTTCCTTTGAAACAGCCGATAACGACTCTAGCAAGGTCGCTGGGACTGATAGTGACGGCAAGTCTCTCCACCAAGATGGAGAAGAGCCTTCGGAGAAAGAACGACACCGCCTGATGCAACGACGCAATGTTATCAAGGAACTCGTCGACACTGAAGCCGTATTTGTCCGAGACATGAACATAGTCGAGGAAATTTACAAGGGAACTGCCGAAGCTTGCCCGCGCTTGGACGATCAAACCGTGAAACTTATTTTTCGCAATAGCCACGAGATCATCGAATTCCATACCTTATTCTTGGCGGAAGTGAAGGCTGCAGTCTCGCCAGTCTATGTCCCCAAAGGCGGTCGAACTGCAAAAGCCCCGCAGCTACCAGCGAGCGTCGAGCCAGGAAGCACCAAGCCGAGCGATATCAGCGATGCGAGTGATCGCGAAACTTTCATTGGCCCTGTCTTCAAGCGCCACCTGGACCGCATGAAGACTATCCACGAGGGGTTTCTGCGGAACAGTGACCAGGCAGCGAAGAGGTTGATCCACATACAACGGGACTCCGCCGTCAAAGTATGGCTGACAGAGTGTAACGAAGTTGCAAAAGACTTGACGGCTGCGTGGGATCTTGACTCGCTTCTCATCAAGCCAATGCAGAGGATTACAAAATACCCCACCCTGATAATGACTCTGCTCCAGCATACCCCAATGGATCACCCAGATCGAGACCATCTATCTGCGGCAAAGGACTCGCTCGAAACCGCGATCATCGAAATCAACAAGACAAAAAAGAACTTTGAATTGGTGGGTCAAATTGTCGGCAGAAAGCATAAGGATACGGACGGCAAGGTTGGATTTGCTCGTGCTTTCGGCAAACGTGTCGATAAGTTACAGTCTGCCGGAAGCCGTGTTCCTGATGACCCGACCTATGTGAAACTGCAGGAAAAGTTTGGTGACGATTTTGTCCAACTGCAAGTTGTTCTTCGTGACGTTGAGTTCTATACAAGACAAGTAACTCAATACGTGCACGAATTCCTGCAGTATCTCTCGTCAATTGAGTTGGTTATGAGGCTGCAACCGGGAAACTTTCCCGAGATTGAGAGTAAATGGGTTCAGTTCAACATCTCAATGCGGGACTTGGAAAAGGTGGCATTGGAAGAGCATCTTGTGCAAGTCCGAAAGCAAGTCATTGAACCTTTTGAACAAGTCATCAAGACTTACGGCAATCCTTCGTTAGCGATGAAGAAGAGACAAAAACGTCGGCTCGATTACGAGCGAGCTGATCAGCAACGACGCAGTGGCAAAACACTAGATCCAAAGCTGCGGGAGCTCGTTGAGCAGTACGACGCGCTGAATGATGCTCTGAAGTCTGAGCTGCCCAAGCTCTCTGTCATGACTGAAAAGGTTGGGAAAATCTGCCTGGGCAACTTTGTCAATATCCAAGCCAACTGGTACAGGATGTGGACGGAGAAGCTGAGGACCGTTCTCAGCGATGGCCCAGAGGTCCCGACTGTTGATGATATCATGACGACTTTCAATCGCGACTTTCCTTACGCTGCCGACCAGCTGGCTTCTATTGGAATCTTGAACCCTGACTTGCAGGCGCGATCGTCACAGTCTACTGAGTATCGCAATCGATTCTCCGAGATTGAACGCCGCGGACGCGGTTCTTCGGTCAATGATGAGAGTGCACCAACCTTGCCGACTCCAGACTTTGGCAAGCGGAGCAGCGAGGGAATTACCATGTCACCCAGTGCAGCCAGTTCCAGTAGCAACGTGGCCGCCGTTACCAACCCGCACCAATACTACTATCGAGATTACTACGCGGGTGTTGTGGGACATGGGACTAATTCAGCATCTCCCAAGTCTGTCGACATGGCTGGAAGCTCGCGCTCCAACACAGGCACCGGCCACACCTCCACGCGTCCGAGTACTGGTAGGAGCCTCGAGGCTGGTGCTCTACAACGACAAAGCTCAGATGCGGTGTCTGCTCATCGACCGGAATCGACGGCAACATACATGTCTGGGCATGCACAGCAAGAAAATGGGAGATTTTCCAACCTATTCCACTCTGCTCTTCCTATGCCTGACGGTACAGAAGGGAGCCAACGATCATCTCGCGCATCATCTCGCGAGAGGGGCCGAGGGTCGGACGGCTACAACGTTTTATGGCTTGCTGCTTCTCTGTTTGAGTTTAATATCGAAACAACCAAGCACGAAGCTGGTTATCCGTACCTAACATACCAAGCGGGCGAGGTAAGCTTTGCGACACAGCATGTTATCTACGGCCGCTAACCTATCGGTAGATATTTGATATCATCGCAGAGAAGGGAGAGCTATGGCTGGCTAAGAACCAAGACGATCCTACAGAGATGGTCGGCTGGATCTGGTCAAAGCACTTTGCCAAGCTAGCAGATTCATGACGACACCAGGAACTAGGCGTTGAAGAATTGCGTCTGATTTTTCTCCCTCGTTGTATTTGTTGAGAGAGTCGGGCGAGCGTCCAGTAAGCGATGCGGGTAAGAAACGTGAAGAAATAGAAATTTGGCGCCGAGAAGGGGTCAATGGTTGACAGCACACAAATTATCCGGCCCAGCACCCAAGAGAAGATTGAGGCGCAGACATGGTAGAAGAGGAAAGGAGTGGAGGAAACAAACAGAGTCTGGCCGGCTTCGGATTTTTGTTATTTTTTTCATCGAGGAAAAGGGGAAAGGGAATGTGGGTGGACATGGCGTTTACAATCTCGTTGCAATTTGTCATTCGAGCAAAGCGATTTCTCTTTCTTTTTGTCTTTGTTGTTGTTGTTGTTGTTGTTGTTGTTGTTTGACGCTTTCTACCATGAAAGCGGGTTGACTTGGCAGTTATATTTTCTACAATTCCCATCTAGTTTTGTTTTTATATCCCCTTGCTAAATTGCACTTGTTTTTTAAGGTATCCTTGGGGTAGACAGACATCCATCCCACTGCCCTTTTGCACGCAGTGAGATGGTAGAGCCAATGGCGAAAAAGCAATAAAAAGAGTCATACGCGATGGATGACTATACTGATTATGATTATTATGGTTATTATGGTTATTGATCTTTAAAAAAAAAAGAAAAAAAAACACAACGACCTACATCCAGGTTAAAGGACGACCATCACAGCCATGGTCAGAAAAGTGGCGCAGGGACATACATTAATTAGTACTCTCTGCCTATCTGTGGCTGAAATTTAACAGGGTAGGCAGACAAACGAACTGGCTGGCTGGCTCGATGGGCTGGGCTTCTCTGAACCAACTTTTTTTGCGCATTCCATCCATCTCAACAAGTGCATCCTCCCTTAATTGTTTTCCATCCAGGCTGCTCTGCTGTATCTCCTTGAGTCCAACTAGGATACAAAAATTTCTTAGGTCCGAATTCGATTCCAAACGCAGCGAGTCCAGGTCAACACGCAGCTATCGGGTAGGGGGACTGTCCACCACCTCCCTACAGACCAGCTGGCCTAACAAAGGACAGCGAGACGTGTCGCGACACATCAATATCAAAAATCAGATATCCGGTGGATAGATTCCACTATCCATCTCTCTTTTCTTTCCTATTTTTCATGAGAATTCAATTCACCCTCGCCCGCGCTCACTTCAAGGCCGCGAGGCTCATCTCCTGCCGCGATGGCGGCGTTTGCAGGCGAGTCCTCCATCAGGGGCTCGAGTGAGGCCATGCGCATGGTTCTGCTCACCTTTTGCACCATTGGCATCACGTAAGTGACAGGCTTGGAGCTCACGGGCCGAGCCTTGACGTCTCGCGAGATTTGAGTTTAATATCCACCTGCGTAGATTTACCTGGGGAGTCGAGATGACGTGTAAGTTGGCCACTTTACCGGCCTTTCATCCGTCCATCAACTTTCAGCTGACCATGGCCACAACCTCCCAGACTGCACCCCATATCTTCTCAGCCTCGGCTTGAGCAAGAGTAACACGTCCATGGTGTGGATCGCCGGGCCGCTGTCCGGCCTCATCGTGCAGCCCGTCATCGGCGTGCTCTCGGACGAGAACACGTCGCGATGGGGCCGTCGAAGGCCCATGATGGTGCTCGGCGCCGTCATTGTCGCCGCGGCCATGCTCGTCCTGGGATTTACCAAGGAACTGGTCGGCTTGTTCGTCGAGGATACCGGCGCGGCCAAGATGCCGACCGTTGTGCTGGCCGTGCTGGCCATATACGTCGTCGACTTTGCCATCAATGCGGGTAAGACAAGCAACTCGTCCAGGTTTTGCCAGAGGAGTCCATGCAAGCTCACAAGATTCCAACCCCAAAAGTTATGTCCTGCTCGCGGAGTCTCATCGTCGACACACTTCCTCTTGAGAAGCAGCAGTCTGGTGCCGCTTGGGGTGAGTCCTACCCGTCTTGCACATCTGTCCTATTCAATCGTCGCTGATCCTCATGATGAACCTGCCCCCCCCTCGTCATTAGCCAGCCGCATGTCTGCCATTGGCAACGTAATCGGTTACGCGGGCGGCGCCGTCGACCTGGTCAGCATCCTCGGCACATCTTTTGGCGACACCCAGTTTAAGCTGCTCACCCTCATCGCCGTCGCCGCCATCCTCGGCACCACGGCCGTCACCTGCTGGGCCGTCACCGAAAAGGTGCTGCTCCCCGACGCCGCCCACCACAAGAACCGGACCCGCGACCCGTCGTCGTCGTCGTCCTCCGAGGGTCGCTTCCGGGTCGTCGCCCAGATCCTGGCCACCATCCGGCACCTGCCGCCGCGCGTGCGCGCCATCTGCTGGGCGCAGTTCTGGTCCTGGGTCGGCTGGTTCCCCTTCCTCTTCTACAGCACCACCTGGGTCGGCGAGACCTACTTCCGCTACGACGCGCCCGCCTCGGCCGGCAAGGACGCCCTCGGCGACATTGGCCGCGTCGGCAGCCGCGCCTTTGTCCTCTCGTCGCTCATCACCCTGACGGCCTCGCTGGTGCTCCCGCTCGTCGTGCGCGCCCCGGACGAGCCGACGTACACGCAGCGGCCGCACCCGGTGCTCGCGGCGGTCCTCAGGCTCTGCGGCCGGTGGTGGTCGCGGCCGGACCTGCTGACGACCTGGGTCGCCGGTCACGCGCTCTTCGCGGCCGCCATGACGTTTGCCCCGTTCGCGACCAGCTACCGCTTCGCCACGGCGCTCGTCTGTCTCTGTGCAGTGTACGTACAACTCCCCCGCCCCCGGTTCCCTCTCTCTGTCAAATCCCCTCTCGCGAACATGGAACTGACTCATCCGCAACGACACGCAGGCCATGGGCAATCGCGGGATGGGCGCCGAGCGCCCTCCTCGGCGTCGAAGTCCAGAAGCTCGCGCGGCAGGGTGGCGGCGGCGGCGGCGGCGGCTACCACCCCCTGACCGGCCAGGATGTCGAGATGACGGTGCTCGGGGAGGCCTCTTCCTCCTCCGCGTCTCAGGACGCGGCGGTGGGGGGCAGCTCGGCGGAGCTCTCGGGCATCTACTTTGGCATCCTCAACGTGTACACGACGCTGCCGCAGTTTGTCGGCACCTTCATCTCCATGATCGTCTTCGCCCTCCTGGAGCCGGGCAAGAGCCGAGAGCTGGGGGGCGGAGACGGGACGCCGTCCTCGACGTCGACCGGGCCGAATGCCATCTCCGTCTGCCTCTTCATCGGTGCAATGAGCACCATCGTTTCCGCATTTGTCACAAGAAGGCTGAGGAACCTGGAGTAAGGGAATTTTTTTTTTTTTTCAGGATAGCCGGCTTTTTCCCTTTGCACTTTGGTGGATAGTTGGACCTTTAATAACTGGTGATATTTACGCTCTGCAGACTTGATGTAAAAATAAAAGCAATCTATTCCCGTTCATGTAATCATCATCACTTGGTCTTGTCGTTTTCGCTCTCCGAGACCTTCTCCCACTCATCCTCGGTGCTTACGCTCGACTGCGACGTGAAACCCGTCGAATCCGACACGGGCGACGCGATCCTGTGCTTCAACGTGCCCTTCCCCTCAACCAGCTCCACGTCCGCCGATGCCTTGGCCACCCTCGCGCCGCCGCCGCCGCCACCTCCCTTGCCCGCCGCCGCCGCCGCCGCCTTCCTGCCCCTCCGCTGCCGTCCCTTCGGCCTGCCCTCCACCTCGGTGTCGTCGTCATCGCCGGTCATGTCCGCCGCAGCCGCCGCCGGCGCACCGACCCCATCCTCCGCCGTCTTGGTCTCGGTCTCCTTCTCCTGCGCGCCGGACGGCGGCGCAATCTCCCCGCGGGCCTTGGCGGCGGCCAGCTCCGCGGCGAACCAGTTGACGGACCACCACAGGCCGGCGGAGAGCACGGAGAGCACGACAAAGTGCACGCTGTAGGTGGCGGCGAGGAGCGCGAGCAGGGTCACCTGCAGCGCGGCGAAGCTGGCGTTGGTGGCGCGCAGGATCGTGGGCGTCGGGCCGGGCACGAAGATGGACTCCCACAGGTCGACGATAAAGGACGACATGGCGGGTGGAGAAGGGGGGGGGGGGCTTTGTTTTCTTCTGCGTGGCGGGAAGCTGTTCTTGGAGGGCAGTGGGTTGGTTGGTCTGGAGGATTGGTCCAGCAAAGGGTGGGGTGAGGCGACGTAGATTCAAGGAGAAGATTTCAAAGAGGAAACAAGTAGCCTAGAGAAGAAAAGAATGGGGGGATAAAATGGTTGCAAGTCTCTCTCTCTCTCTCTCTCTCTCCTTTGTTTGCTTGCTCTGGTCGGAAGACGCGGGGATCACGCGCCTGTTGCTGCTTGCTTTGTGACTATGAGAGGACACAGTGTGCCTTTGCGCATGTGTGATATTCGCGCTAGCCGCAGTCGGCGGAAAGTCCTTAATACGAACTGGGTTGAATAAAAGTTGAAAACGCTCGCTCTATCGGTAAAAACGCGTCGATCCTCGTTTCTCCGAGTCGTCATTGCCTTGGCACTCTTTCACGCGCGCGCTTTCCCCACGAAGGAATCTTGTGATGCTTCTCATGACTGATTATGTAATCAGTCCGACCAGTACAGGGTAAGGCCGACGGCGTTGGGGGTTCGAATGGTCGTTGGCTATGACGTGGCAGTAATGAAAAAAAAAAAAAAAAAAGAATGCATAAAAACTTTCTCACGACTTTTATCTGGCTCTTTTTGTACGTCTGTTGGTAGCAATTCTTTCGTTAATTAAGCTACAATTCTTTCTTTGGCCGAATGATTTGTGGCGATGCTCGCTCCTCTCACAAGTCGCTCGTTTGCACCGGATGCTGTGCAGGTGGATTCAGAAGTACACTACGGAGATTGTGAAAATGTTACCATTCTTACACCGAGTAGTACTTTTGTCCTTTGCAGATGATGATATAAAAAAAGAAGCGGGAGCCTGCTGTGTAGTTGAACATGTAGGACAGACAGGGAGCTCAAATGCCGCCAAGACTTTGCCGAGTTGAGAAGCCTACTATAGACTCGAGCAATCAGAATCAATCAACCTGAAGTAAGCAAGGTTGGAGAATTGGGCATTTTGTAATCGATGTTTCAGATTGCCGCCTCGACTTTTGCCGGTGACGACTGCCGGAAAATTGCCGCCCTGTATGGCTTCCGCACACCCGTCGTCTGAAACGCAAGGGATCGTTTCCTGTTGAGAAATGAGACTTGGGTGTCGAACCCAGAAGGACCATAGCCACAGTCGGGGTATCCTCGTATTTTGCTTGGCAGAGGGGATATGCAAGTCCCCGTGTTGTTCCCCCGCGTCTGACACGAGCCCGTTGCGGATATTCTTGGGAGAGATGGGATGACTTTTGAAACAGGGCTGAGGCCGGGATATGGTTGGGTTGTACGTTTCCGTACATACATAGCTAGAGAGGAAGAAGGAAAACCTGATTTCGGGCGACAAGGCTCGGGCCATGGCGGGCGGCACCGATTTGGCGGCGCACGATGCTAGAACTACCGGGAAAAATAAACAATTCATGACCTGCAGGGTTTAAACGACCGGTAATGCCGGAAATGTTGTTTTCAGGAGCGCATGTAGGGGGTTTTAGGCTGTTGGTGTTGACTGTCAGCGCCAACGTCATGGCGAACGAACATGGAGAGGCAACGCGGAATGCAACCATAAGATCGATAAGTATTAGTTGACGAGCCTTACTCCCAGCTTCCAGACCCGCGTAATTTGAATATACTAGGATGATATTGTAGCCCTGGTTAAGGTGACATTTTGTTCTCAAGCACGTAGTTGCTCCTTTGCCGGGCCCGCGTCGAGGGTGGACACTTGGCAGTGGGTTGCGGGAGACCCTGCGCGAGAGCTGTGACGATTTGGCTCTGCAAGACAAATGAACACGCTAGGAGATGACGTGGGAAGCTGCAGCGGAAGGTAAATTGGTGCACATGCACATGGTGGCAGGTGACGAAGCGCCTGTGCCAAGTTCCGTCTTGCGGGTGCTGCGTAGAGGTGGCACGCGGTAGGGATGCGACGACCAACCAGGCGAGTGAGGTGTGAATGAAACAAGTCCTTTATTGGGAAGATGGATACGGTATAGGAGGGATTCGACATAAGGTCTCTGCTCGTTCGAGCGCGATTGGAGTTGTAGTTGGTGGACTAAGCGATAGCAAAGCCGGCCGGGCGGTAGCACATTCTGTCGCATCAGACGTTACGCCAGCCACAGAGGCATGAGCCCTTTCCTTAGGGCCAGCCTAGCGAAGTCGTCATATCCTGCGGTAGCACAATGGAGAAGGGGAATAAAAAACTAAAAAATAGAGAGCTGTCGTACGAAAGGGCGGGGGAGTGTGCATGAAAAAAGGTAAGCTGCGCCGTTCAAGGCTGTTGGGCTGACTGAGGCACTGGTTAAATGTCTCCGGGATCGCGATATGATGTGCTGCCTGACAAGACGATTCGGGCCAACCAACCAAAGCGCGGACCGGCACTGAGGCGAGCCGAGAAGCGCCAGACCGGGCCGCGATGATTTGGTCGGAAGTTGACCTCGACCCCTACTACGGCCGGGGCTGTACCAGGAAAGAGAACATGCAGCAACTTGACCTTGGTCACCCATGGGGAATGACAAGTTTTTGTTGGTGAGATGCTGTGGACGATGGCGTAGGCCCTGTTCGTAAAAGGACCCGGGTTAATCGGGCTGAAACACCGAGTTACGTCTTGGCAACGAGGCAGAAAGATTGTTCCTGAGCAGCATTGCGGTGCAGGGCAGGACAGGGAAGGACAAGGACAAGGCAGGGCGGCACCAAGTACAGCCTCGCCCTCGCGCAATCGCAGGCGCCAAATCTGTCACGACCCGGCGGCCAACCTCATGGGATTCTTGTCGATGCGACCTTGAACCAAGGGACTTTGGGGTTTCTCCCTCCCTCCGTCCCCGGAAGCTAGTGGAAGGCGAGCCGAAGGAAGCCCGTGGCCGCTTCGAGTGGTACCGGCCGGGCCGGTGAACTCCCTCTTACAAAGGCCGGGATTATCATTTCATGCATGTATTATCACCTTTTTTTTTTTTTTTTTTTTTTTTTTTTT
>MWMN01000010.1:355786-432900 GCA_002968875.1 Cordyceps cicadae | reverse complement strand
TTTTTCCTTTTTTTTTTTTTTTTTTTTTTTTTTTTTGCTTCTTTCCCTTTTGTTTTGTGCCTGTTGGCTGATGGTAGAAGGCGACTTCTTTGACTTGTGGCTCTTCGCGTCTCACAAGATAGAAGAAGAGAGAGAAAGCAATTAACGTACAAGACAACTGCGTGGAGAATTGTACTCCGTAGAAATAAAATAAGTTAACCTGAAGAAATCGGGCTTTTACTCCGGCCCGTCAGCCCGCCCCGCCGTCTAATAGGACAAGCCACCACTTAATTCGCCANAAAACCTCGACTAATCCTTGCATTATTACGAACACACGAGCATCTCTCAGGTATCTCTCTAAATCTATAATTTATCTATATGGCTCTAGCAAGCACCCCAACCACTAAACTCATAATAGGCGCGATATTGGGAGTCCCTAGTACCGACCGACTATAGCAAGGCCTTGATGATTATTAGACGCGGTTACGAGCAAGTGCTGTACTTTGTAAGAAAAAAAATTGAAATGAAATAAAATGAATGACGTCCCTGCTGACAAGTCGATTTGCCTCGTGTTTCTTGTTGCAATATTCATACCGGGACTTGCACTTGGACTCGCACTTGGACTCGATGTTACCAACGAGGTCAAATCACCTGAAACAGATCATGCCTGCATACCATCAGCCAGACAGGACAAGATAGAACGTTGCTTCACTCCTGCATATTCTTGCGTTGCTCCTGCATGTTCCTGTCACCATTATCAGTTTCACCAACTTGTTCCCCCCCCCCCCCCCCCCCCCCCCCCCCCCCCCCCCCCCCCCCCTCCCCCCCCCCCCGTGGCGGGGCCCCGGGCACAAAAATCCTGGGCCCCGGGGGGGGGGGGGGGGGGGGGAGAAACAGAGAGTGGAGGGGAGGGGGCGCTGAGGCTACACTACGTAACTAGTAGGGCTGGGGGGATTGGATGACAAGGGAAAGCAGGGCCCAGTTTCAAAAGACTTGGGGTTTGGGGGGGGGGGTTCCCTTGCTGGGTTTTGGGGGGACCGTTTGGTAACATTCGCCTTGTCCAGCTCCAGCTGTGTCACCCTGCAAGTTAAAGAAAGAGGGGGAGAGAAGGGGGAGAGAGAGAGAGACGGGGGAGGGAGGGGGGGGAAAGGCGGTATGTTTCTCCCTGTACATGCGACCAGCCGCATGTACGAAGAGGAAGAAGAAGGGACTTTTTTTTTTTTGTTCTGGCTTGGTCTTGGCGAAGAAGCCTCTTTCTTCAATATGCGGCTACCGCCAAGAAAAGAAGCTGATGGGCTTGACTAAGAAGGGGGAGGGAGGGTTGAAGACTTCCACATGTAGCCCAGCGCCATGCACAGGACAAGAAAGAAGGAAAAGCCAGCGCGAAGCAAGGCCGAGCCACAACTGGCGGTTATCATTGGTAAAGTGGACAAGAAACAAGAATGGTCGTATGGGGTGGCATGGGTGTAGTTTAGTACCCGAATTAGTACCGCAGTTCGTTCATCTATTTACACGGTGGCGGCTTACGCGTGGGTAGGAAGGGAAGGGGAGGGGGGGGGGGGGGGGGGGGGGGGTTTGATATCGAGGCTGGCTGGTGTCTTGGAGCACATCTTTTTTCCTCAGCAACTCATCGAGTTGGGCAAGTAGAGCGAGGGTTGGGCTTAGCTAGGCTTAAACTAGCTTGCTGAGAATAAGAACAAGGTGCTTGTGCACGTGCTTTTGCTGGATGATCCGGGTCATGGTGTGAGGTCTTGTATGAATCAAATGGTCAACTACTGTATAATTTACAGACGTTTCTTGTGGGTGCATCGGTCGGTGACCTGTCAGCCACAAGAACGGTGGCATACGAGGAATGCCCATATCATGGGGTTTTTTCTTTTTTTTCTTTTTTTTTCTTTGGACAAAAGCAACCTTGAAATCGACTCGTTGGGCTTGTCTACGGTCTAGGCTGCTGCTGTTGTTGGGCTGCGGACCTCGCTCCCCAGCCTGCCTCCCCTTTTATTGCCTTGTATTATAATATGATATCATATAACAGTAAACAGTATACTCGACAAATCGCAGAGCATCTTATTAGCGCCATACTGCACGGCCTACTTGACCGGACTCGGTCTCATTTATCGTGGGCCCGATCCGATGCCCTTGTTGGCGCCGAGCAAGTTTTTTGGTCCGAGATCAGATGGAAATGATGGGAGGCGTCACTCAGCCGCTTCGGCTCCGTGGCACGCGGACAAGATCATGTGTAACTCTACAATAATTTAGACTTTTTTTTTTTTTTTCTTTCTCTTTCATATGTTTCTAGTCATCGTGGGGGCTTGGCACTTTCAGTACCCATGACTGGACAGCTCAGGTCGACCAGGCTTGTCCAGCCAGCCAACGAGGAGAAGGCCCGGGTGAGACAGACGTCGGCATGTTCGCCTCGCCAGCCCGTTTTTAGCGAGAGTGTGGTAGCATTGAGAAAGTCGAGACGACTCTAATTTTTCCTTGTCTGTCATTTTTTATCTAACCCTGCGGCCGCACTACGCTGGAAGGGCTGCTCAAGTTGTCAGCCACTTGTCCAGGTAACGGCCCAGGCTGGACTCCCATTCGTCTACCCTTTCTGACAGGTAGCGGTAGCCTGTAATTTGTGCCTTAGCTCGCCTGTAGGGAATTAGTGCAGGTTAGTCTAGGTAGGTTAGCGAGGCGTTGGTACCCGCAAGGCAGCCGCTCCGGGGGCGGCGCCAGCAGTTACAGTGGATGTGCTCCGAGCTTGGGGGTGCCTACTAACCTACCTACTACCTAGGTAACTACCTATGTACATAGATACCTGGTAACTCAACTACCAAGGTACAGGTACCAAGGCGCTGTAGGTCAGTGGTTATAGGTACCTACCTACTACATGCCTACAGGTAGTGGTTAGTGGTTACCTAGTTAGTGCCAACGTCCACACCATCTACGGTGTGGCTGTTGCTTCTGTCCGTTTAAAATCCAACATTCAGCATCCAGCCCTTTCACAGCTGGATTTCGTTGTGGACACGCTCACACACCATCTCCACAGCGGGCTACCAACATTGGACTGTCTGTGTATGGATATGCTGTAGTTGCGTATACGTATGTATGGATGTATGGATGTATGGATGTATGCCGTATGTAGCTGGCCGTTGCCTTGATCAATCAGGCCCCGGTGGGCAGGCAGGGGCTCAGCGACCAGGAAATCAATTCAGAGAATCAGCTTGGAACCTTTGTTGACGAGGGAGAAAGAGGCTGGTCCCTTGGTACGTACGTGTATGTACTACCCATCCAGCTCATCTGCCTCAGAGCTCATACTTGCTTGCACCAACATGGACACGTAAATAACAACCCAACCAGCGCCGTCTATGATTGGTAATGGCCGATGACCGACACTAATAAAGCCGGGGGCACTGTCCCGCCTGCACTGCAGCCAGCCGCTTCAACTGTCCAACTGTTACTGTCCAACTGTTACTGTCCAACTGCAACTGTTCAACTGATCCGTAAATAAACCAACTACCTAGGAGGTACGGTACCTACCTACCTAACTAGTACCCAGCTAACGTTGGAGGTCGTTGACAAGTTTTTCTTGACACGTCCGTCCTTGTTCTACTTTGTACGAGGCGCTTTGGCTGCTATTTCGCTGGCACTTGGGGTACATAGACGACTGACCGATGGGCCCTCCTTCCCGTTTTCCAGACGCGCTCCTTCCTTCCTTTCCTTTCCTTTCCTTTCCTTCCGCCTTTAACCTCGCTTGGCTAATAATTACTCGACTCACTCCACCCCCTGCCGTCCCCTCCGTCTCTTCCTCTCCCTCCTCGCTTCTTCATCACACTCCTCTTCCTCTTCCTCTTCCTCTTCCTCTTCCTTGTCCTTTCCCATTTCTCCTCCTCTACATCCACATTCACATCCACATTCACATCACAAGCTGCAGGCGACTCTCACACCCACCTCCCTCCTCGGCCATTCACCAATTCTCAACTGGCCCCCACACAGGCCACACCACACACCATGACACCATGACACCATGACACCCCTCTGTCTCTGCCTCTGTCTCTGCCTCTGCCTCTACCTCT
The DNA here is from genome assembly GCA_002968875.1 of Cordyceps cicadae. Classification (NCBI taxonomy): domain Eukaryota; kingdom Fungi; phylum Ascomycota; class Sordariomycetes; order Hypocreales; family Cordycipitaceae; genus Cordyceps; species Cordyceps cicadae. The sequence continues at coordinate 428,860 of MWMN01000010.1, read as the reverse complement.
ACCTCTACCTCTGCTCTGCCTCTCTCCTCCTCTGCTTCTTCGTCCAACGAACGGGCTTTATGCTTGTTCCATGTCCAACCAACCACCCACCAACCCACCCATCCATCCTCCCATCCATCCATCATCATCCATCCATCACCCATCCACACATCCATTCACCCATCCATCCACATCCACACCATGTTCGGCTGGCCACCTTGGCCCTGGCGTTCTCTGCCCCGTTCCATTTGAGCGCCCGCACGATGCAATCTCGACCCTAATCATCCTATACCAAGCCCCAGACCAGTAGCAGTACTCTGTACATAGCTCGCGCACACATGCCTACATACTCTGTACACGTACATACATGCATGGCCATCTCGTCAAACTCCATATAAGCTGCTCAGGTCTCGCCGGCTTCCGGTTCCTGGCACTCCCTCCACAGCCCTCCGTGTGAATGAATGATTTACATCGTCTGCCCCATATCCCCATATCCCCATGTCCTCTGCATATACCACCCACCCGCTGATCACGGAAAAGACACTCAACCAGCTGCAAAGGCAGCTCATCTGACATCTGCAACGTCGTCACCTTGTCGTGCGTGGCCTGCCTCCTGCAAGCGCTCTCATGCAAAGTGCCTGTGCTTCGAGACCTGGCTGAGGAAACCCTGCGCCGAATCGACTCACTACCCGAACCACCGAGTACCACTGACTGACTGACTGGCTGTGCTTTTGCTCTTTTGCTGCAATCAATCTTGCTCATCGTCGACGCGCCCTTGCAAGAAGCTGCCGCCTCATCACCCACCTTTCACGAGTCAACACCCCCGGAGCCTGCCGCATTTGCATCCAGACCGAGCACGGCTCAGCCCGAGCCGGGGGGGTTCCTCAAATCAGCAGCAGTCGATACGCTTACGCTTGCTTGCTTTCTTTCTTTTCCAATTACCACGTCAATTTCAAGTCAGACTATATTCACCACAGTTCCATACAGCACAAGACACATTTACATCGATTCCACTCGGAAACCAGTCAACCCACCCCATAATGAGGTCAGTCGTCCGCCCCCAAATCAGGCCGCTCGTCCCAACCACCCACATCCTAACCAGGCTACAGCACCATAGCCTTGTCATTGGATCCTGGCTCATTCATTGGAAGCAAAAGTGGCTTTCCCTGGCAAGGTATGCGGGAAATGGCGCTCTCCTTGACTTAAATAATGCCACTAGTAGAGACCTCCCTGGCTAACCGTCGGCCTACTCCAACCATAGATTCTCGCCCAGACCACCATCATCATAACCACCAACAACACAACCACCATCACCACCGTTTTGGCGACATGATGTTTGGAGATGACTTCAATGTCGGGGTCCAGACAAGCAGCGCTGTTGAAGTGTCTCCCATTAGCACAAAGTCATCGGCGTCCAGCCCCTCGCTCTCCTTCGCCCCGGACCAGCATACCCTGAAGCGTCAGCAAGACCGTGCTCGCAGAGACTCACGCCTCAACGCCAGATTACGTCGCTACAGCAACTCTTCTTTCGCCGAGTCGACCATAATGAACCCAGCAGATACTATCGGAAGTCTTGGAATTGCAGTCTACGACCCGACAACCCATTCAGCCGTGCCTTTAATGACCGAATCACCCCACCTCATGCCGACTTCGTCATACCTACCATCTTACAGTCCGACATCAGAGAGCTCACACGGGTACTCACTGTCGTATCAACAGCCGCTGTATGCTCTGGGAAATAACCGCCGGTCTCTACAAGTCCGTGTTGCTAACCCGCTGAAACAGACCGCAGTCGTACAATCTTCCTATCGATTACTCAAACGGATATCTCGGCGCCAGTGACTTTGGGTGCGTCTCCTTCAGATGTCAAGTACATCAACATTACACTAACATGCTAGCGGTGGCGACAGCAGTGTGAGGTCGAGCCAGCAAACAACACCTTCAGCGTCTCATAGCCAAGATGGCAACATGATGTATCAAATGCCAAGAAGCCCCTCTGGCGGCCCCCACGATCTCTCCCCCTCCGGAGCCGCATCAAGCCGGCCGAAGCCTCGATGTTGGGACCATGGATGCAACGGACGCCAGTTTTCCACGTTTAGCAATCTTTTGCGTCACCAGCGCGAAAAGTCTGGCCACGCCGCCAAGGCTACTTGCCCAAACTGTGGCGCGGAATTCACGAGAACCACGGCCAGGAATGGACACATGCTACACGACAAATGCAAGCGAAGGGCCACCGGAATTAGCACGGCCTGACTCAAAGGTTAGACCGTGTCGTCTCAGTGGTCTATCAGATGCAGGCGCAAAATTTCCGTGTATTTTATTTTTCCCAATACCAGTATATATGGGCTGCATAGAGAGAGGACTGGCCGTACACGGTGGGTGCTGCGGTGGCACCCTCATATACCCGGCGTGTGGTGTGTGGCATTGCCTTTTCTCTTTTTCTCTTCTCTTTTTCTTCTTTTCTTCTTTTTCTTTTCTTTTTCCTCTTTTATTTCTGTCTTGTTGGGATCTGGAAAGGAGTTTATCTCATGCCTCTACTTTAGAAAGGCAACCGTTGCTTGCTTTCTCTGTTTTTTTGGGAAACATGCTGCTGCAAGTCAGCCTGCACAGAATTGTTGGAACTTGCCACTATCATCTGCATCTAGCGACAACTGATGCGAGTTGCGCAGGTATTATTTCGAGTCACAGGACTTTTCTTGTTCTTATATCTCGATTCTATAAAATAAGTCAAGGTTGTGTTAAAGCCGAGTCTCAGCAGCCCTATTCTACCCTGAAGTGGGCGACATGATCAACCTGATGTGAGGCTCGTCTGACGGTAGTGTGAAGGGAAGAAGGCTAGAAACCCTGATGGGCGACCCACGAACGGCAGGTCGCTCTTTATATCTCTTGTCGGTCCTACAAGGTAATTATCCGCGCCACTAACACTCACAACTGTGTTGGTTGCATGAGACAAGTTGTTCGTAGTGCTAGCCGATATGAATGAAAATCGTAATTACTTGATGATATAAATGTTCCACTATTCCGTCATCAGCATCTAGAATGGGCTCATCTTTCAGCATGCCACTTGAAAAATCTGCTCGTTGGATATTATCCATGATATATTCATGGCTTCGGATAGATGGACGTTGGTGGGTACACAGCAATTCTGTTATCAGACTTGCCTACCCTTGAGCGGGAACTCTAGGGCCCTGGGGAACGAAGACAAGAAACAACCTTTATATTAGTCTTTAATGCAACAGCTCTTTCCACCAAAAATCGAGCTTGGTGATTCCCCGGGTCTTGTTTTCGTTGCTGATTGTTCCGGACAGTCCTTGTACAATTTCCACCTATCAGCGATCGTGGTCCCCCCGGTGTTGCCGCTTACTTCGCGGGGGGAGGTCGACGCGATTCGAGAAGCACAAGAACAATGCCGATCTGGAACTTGTTCTTGGGCGATGCTCTGTTTCATGAACCCTGTAGTTCACGGGGGACCTTGTCGGGCTTTTGCCGTTGCGGCGCGGGTGGGCGTTGACCAGGGCTCGTCTAGGAGAAACCGCGGCGCGGTGGGCATTTCCGTGATGAAATCAGACGAAGCTCTTGGCGACATGAGAAAATCAGGTCATTGGCCGGGGGGGGGGGGGGGNGGGGGGGGGGGGGGGGGGGGGGGGGGGGGGGGGGGGGGGAATGGGGGTGCAAATCTTGTCAGATTTTTAGCAAAACCAATGCTCATCAACGGGCAGCAATCTCTCCTTGGCTGGCGAGGGGGTTCAGCTGTTGCCAATGGCTATAAATGAGAAAACACTCCTCGCCGTCCTGACGACGAAGGCCGGGCGGGCATTACCATCAATTCCAAATAACTCTACATCCAAGACCAGAAAGAAGAAATATAAGCCCCTCCAACTCCCCCGTCAAACCATGCGCTTCTCCTCCCTCATCCTCGCCACCGCCGGCCTCGGCCTCGCCGCCCCCGCCCCCGCCGAGGACCCCCCGGCCGACCCGGCCGTCGTCGACCGGCGCGGCATCACGTCCGGCACCAGCGACGGCTCCATCTTCCAGTTCGGTGACGCGGCGCGCTGTCGGCGGCTCTTCTACGACGCGGGCGCGTGCGGGCTGAGCACGTACTTCGAGGGCCGGGTGCCGGCGGCGGGGGCGACGCTGGTGGCGGTGCCGTCGGGCGTGTTTGGCCGGTTCGGCGAGGCGCAGGACAACGCGCTGTGCGGGAGGACCATCACGATGACGTACCGCGGGGTGACGCGCAGGGCGGTCGTGGCGGACGAGAACACGAGCGGCGAGCAGTCCATCGACATGTGCCTGGACGACTGGAAGGCCTTTGGCGGCAAGGATGGGGATGGCACGCTGCGAAAGGGCATCAAGTGGACGATTGACTGAGGGATTTGGGAGGGATTGGAGTGTACCAAGTGCGGGTATCGGGATGTACAAGCGAACGCTGAGTTGGAAATCAATGTATATGCATGCATATCGTCTATAGTGCTGGAACAACTTGTCATGTGCGGCCAATACCACTTTCATCATCATCACCAGAACCATCGGAACCATTACCATCACCATCTCAGAAACTATCCAAAATCAAGGTGCAGCCTCATAGCCCGGGCCAACCACCGACCATGTCACCAAATACCCTTACATATACATGACCAACAACTCAACCGCTCCCGGGCCCTAGAGCCTTGAAAGACGCGTATACTTGCAGCCCCCCCTCAATGCTCTGAATCAACCCAAACACCACTGTGAGGATCAAGACTAGCACAGCAACCCAAAAGGTATACCTGGTGGACGACCTAATTTTAGTTGCAGCGCGAATGTTGAGAGCCAAAAGACGTACCATTGCACACCGTTTCGTCTGTCGTACCACCATTGAGATAGCGACTTTGGCTGTGCTTCGTCAAAGACTTGCTTGAGCATGATCAGTCGCTCACCCCAATAGGGAAACTTTTCGAGCTGGCGATCGTCCGTCTTCAGTCTCCTGTAGCGCGAGGCGCGCCTGTCGAGGTTTGGGTAGCTGGGCAGTCTCGTGAACCATTTCCGCGTGCCTGCGTCGGAGGAAGGCAGCAGCAGCGCCAGTGTTCGCAGCGTCTCTTCTGCAAGATGAGGCGGCAAGAGGCAGTTTGGACTTATTTCAGGTCAGCAGGGAGTCCCTGGTCGTCATCTCGCATCGGGTAAGCAGGCACCTGTGTTTTTGGACTTCTAGGAACGAGGCGTGATGGAAAATATGCACGCGACGGTCATCGTCAGTGAGTCGCAAGTGGTCAAGCATGTTGTCGGTCCAGATGACTTCGAGCCCTGCGATGCGTGTCAGGTTATGGGCGGTAAATATCTTCTCCAGCCTGACATTCTCCCTCTCCCTCGTCTCGGCGCCGCTGCCATCGTGGAAGTAATCGTGGAGAAGCGCCTGCAAGGAGCCGCCGTTGTTCCAGTTCAGTGCGCGCCGACTCGAGTATCCGGAAGAGTAGCTGCAAAAGTTCATCATGAGCAGTAGACTGGCGGCTAGGTCGATGGAATTCTCGACAATCTCATCTTCGTTTATGTGCAAAGTAGTGAGCTTTGAGCGTATATACTCCCCGACCTGTTCCCGATCGTGGCCGTCCCGCAGCATGCGTGTGCAGTCTATGACATCTTGATGCGTGCGAGTCGCAATGTGCTGACCGCCTTCGTACAGTGCCTTGGCGCACTCATTGTGATAGCAAGCCCAATAGCGCTTCAGGTCAACGTCGGGCACGTCCAGGTGTGCGCCTTCATAGTCCCAGAATGCCTTTTCCAGTGCCGCTTTTGTCGAATCGGAAAGATGAAGATCCAAGACACTAATGTCAAGTAAAGCTTTGTCGCTCATTGTGAAGGAGAAGGACGAGGGCTGTCATGCGAGCCTGACCAGTGGACGGATGAAGGATGGTGTGCAGGCGGCTGTCCTTTAAAGGAAGGAGGCACTGTGATGGATGTGATCCTTACAGGGAAGGAGGGAGGGCTATGCTACAAGGAGAAGTGCCTTGTTGAAGAGGGCTAAAATAAGCATAATACTGAGCTGTGTTTCAGACAGGATTGGTGGTGGTTTACCCAAGAAAGAAATGGACTTTTAGGCAGATGAGAAGATGTAGATGTAGATGTAGATGTAGATGTAGATGAAAGAGTAAAAGTGACATGAAATTGGCGGTGGTCTATTTACAGTCCTCGCCTACCAATAATAAAGAAGGGTTTCTTCCCATCACAAAATACAGGTACGTACCAAGTTTATGTAGGTATACAGGGTAGGCAGGCATGGGTATCAAGATAATTCCGCCCAACGCAAAGTCCACGGGGGCAGCTGAAAAGCTGAAAAGGACAAACGTCACAACACTGCGCTGCGCCACAACGCACGGGGCTACTTACTTGCTTGCCCAAATCAGTAGAGCCGTATTTTTGGTATTTTTGGTATTTTTGGTATTCTTTGTTGCCCTCTATTACAGCTCCTTGTTGATTTCACCTACGTGAATATGCATACATGTATCCGATCCGTGCTGGCTAGTTAGCTTACAGGGTGGGTGGATGAACCAGCCAAGGACAAGTCTCGGTTGGGTACCTGTGGCCTGGTTACAAGCCGGCAAACCAATCCAGTACAACTCTCCCAAACGATGAGCCTGGAGAAAGAGGGGAGAGACGTCAATCCAATCGAGAGGCCTCGCCACCGCGCCACAGTCTCCGTCAGCATGCATGCGCGGCCTAGCTTCAAGGCTCCCCCGCGACCTCGACCTCGACTCCTGGACTGACTGGATCCCTCGACAACATTCTGAATGATTGACTGCACCGACGCCATCATCACTTGGATGCGACAAATGCTACATCCGGCATGAGTACCACCGTCACCTCCCCCAACCTCGTCCGGGAGGGAACCCTGAATGCGCTGCGAGCCCTCACCTCCCGCGGCACCTCCGCCTGGCCCGAGCCCACGCTCTCCGTTGGCCGCCCAATCGGCAAGTTTGGCAAGGAGCTGTGCTGGGAGGCCGTAGGCCCTGCGCGGGATGCCTTCAGGAAGATGTGCCCGCGCATCAAGGAGCATCTCGAGAGCGGCGTCGAGACCGTGTCCTCCTGGGTTACTTGGTCCATGTACATGATTGGCAAGACGCCCGAGCAGGCTTGCCCAACCATCCTCTTCTGCTGTGACGTGTCAGCACATCGCAAGCTGGTCAGAGACGTCATCAAGGAAAGCGGCATCCTCGACAAATACCCCGGCATCAAGACGGGCCATGCTCCTAGACCGCCCGATTTCAACCAGCTGGTTCGGGTCGCCCAAGGGAGCCAAGATGACGGTCATCGACCTGCACTCGTCATCGAAGGGCTCGTTGAGCCTCACGGCAGCCCCTGTGGAATGGAGCTCACCATTAATGCAGGATCAGCCGAACCTCAAACCAGCAGTGCCACGGTTGGTGGTGTCATCCAACTTGGCGACCGATTCTATTACTTGACAGCCGAGCATGCATTCCGCTTCGAAGCCGAGGATGATTCGAATGACAGATCATCCGATTCTGACACTGACAGCACCTTTTCCATCGACGAGGATGTCTTTAGCGACATCACTGATGATGCCAACGATCCGGATCGCACGGCACTGGCAAAACTCGACGTATCCGACCCGCAGGAGACCGAGCTGCCGCGCATCAGACCTGGCTTTCAAGAAAAAGCAAAGTCAAAGCAACTACGGGTCATTGAAGAGACGATTCGACTACCCCGCATCACCATCTCCTCGGCAGATGATCCCGCAACCAACCTTGACTATAGCCTTATTGAGGTATCCAAGGCTACTCATCAAGCTCCGAATTCCATCGAATACGGCGGAAAGGAAATCTCCGTCCACAACATAGTTGGTGATGGACCCAAGGATGTAAAAATCCTTGCCATAACATCTAGAGGTATCCTCAGCGGGCGACTGTCTGGTACTGGCATGTTCACAAGCCTTCCTGGTACGGACACGTACCAGGAGGTGTATTTCGTCCAACTCGATTATCCTTTGGAAATCGGCGACTGCGGCTCGTGGGTAATTGATGCTAATACCGGCGATCTTTTCGGGCACATCGTCGCTGGCTCCCCGGAAACAGGTGCAGCCCTTGTTATTCCAGCACAGTTGACATTTGACGACATAGAGAACCGAACGCAGATCCGCCCGGAGCTGCCAGCGATACGCATACAGCCATCCCCAGAGTATGTTGAGCCTAAAAGAGACCAGAAAATACCCAGGGAAGTTGATTCGCGACCTCGACAACTTACCCAGAACGATATTGCGTGGACCAAAGCTTTCACCGCGCGATTCGTTGAGTTGATGCGGAAAAGACACAAGCAAAGTATCCGGGACAAGGTCAATGACAAAGCCGACGAAACCGCAGTCATCGTACAAGGTTCTTCTTCAAAAGAGCTGGCGCCTCCGTCATACCACCAGGCTATGAAGGACACGAGCGTTCGTGAACGATTCAGGAGAAAATTTCCGCTCATCCCAGAGCCGCCCGCAGAAGATGATAAAGAGGCCCAAAAGTTCCGCAATCTTCTCATCAGCCTATCATATATGCCTCTTTTATATGAAGAAGAAGAGCTGCAGGGGTTGGCACTGGATGCGATGCCGCTGGACGAGATATATGCCAAAGCATCAGAGAAAGAGTCGGCGTACGCGAGGAATACGGAGCCATCTAGTGGAAAAGATGCCCACTGGAATTTTATGGAGTGTTCCATCATTGTAATGATGGACTGGTTCAAGAATCGCTTCTTCACTTGGGTCAACAACCCTCCGTGCTCGGAATGCCAGTCTCCCACCGTAGCCGTTGGGATGGACACGCCAACAGCAGAAGAGTCGGAATTTGGCGCTCTGCGGATTGAACTGTATCGATGTACCAACCCGACTTGCTTCAGATTCGAGAGATTCCCTCGCTACAGAGACCCAAGGATGCTCATGCGAACTAGGCGTGGCAGAGTTGGTGAATGGGTAAACTGCTTCGCTCTGTTTTGCCGAGCACTCGGGGCGAGAGTTCGCTGGGTTTGGACGGCAGTCGACCACGTCTTCGTCGAAATATACTCGGTGAGCCAGCGCAGATGGGTGCATGCCGACCCTTGCGAGAATGCTTTCGATCAGCCCCGACTGTATAGTGAAGGTAAGTTGATCCTGGACCGGCAATGGCTTCGTATTACTCATATGTGTGATTCAGGTTGGGGCAAGGCACTCATATACGTCATTGCTTTTTCGGTCGACGGCGCCACGGATGTAACGAGACGGTACTTACGTTCCGTCTCTCTCTTCAGAGAGCGGCCTCGAACTCGATGCTCGGAAGAGGTGCTGGTGCACATCCTGCGGCAGATTACGGCGATGCGGAGAACCTCTTTGGGAGAAGAGGAATTGGCGCAGCTGCGGAAAGAAGACGCGCGCGAGCAGAAAGAGCTCAACAGATATATGGTATCAAGACTCACGCTTGAGTTTGTTTCTAAATGGGGCCAGGATCCGGTTGGTACAGCGCGGAGCGATGCGAAGCGGCAGGAGGCAGAGGAAGTGTCGGGGCTTGAGTCTCCGCAGACGCGAGGGGCACAGTGACCAAGTCAGGAATGAAATTGATATGCTTGGAGATTCAATTTTAGAGCCGTACTTTCCGTCTGCAAAGTTAAATAATGATGCCTCATGTCGATGGAGTGTCCCTGACTGACGGTGAATGACGGTGAAAGCCCTGCCTGGAGGAAGGCAAGGAGCAGCAAGCGCTTCAGTGGGAACTACGCTGAAGCATCCCCACTACAGCACGTGCACCCGCGACAACTTCCCGTCAAACACCTGTTTTGATCTCCTGCAGAACAACGTTGCTTCCTCCATCGACGCCCAATTCGAGCGGGCACCATGTCAGCCTTGACGGTGCGGGCCCAGCGGCAAAGAATATTCAAGGCCGTCTTCCAAACCGACTCATCACAGCCCACGCCACGGCTCCCCTCACTAGAACCCGGCGAACCCTTCGGCGGTCGTCCGCCTCCAGCCACCGTCAACGCGTCGGCGCGCGGCGGCAGGCGACATGCGGGCAACGACGTGTCGGACCAGGTGAGATGGGATCGAGCTTGGCACCTGGTCACGTCGCGCAGCCAGCTTCCCTCCTCCGTCGCCATGGAGGATTCGTTCGGAACGCTGCCTCCGCAGTCACAGGACACCGAGTCGGACTTCTACGAGGCGCTGCCCATCGTGCTGGACCCGGCCGCCAACGTGCCCCGCGCGACGCACACCGAGGACATCCTGCTATGGCACGCGCGGCAGGTCCGGCAGCACTTTGTCAACCATGTCCTTCCGCTGCTCGCCGCTTGCGCGGGACTCGCCGACACGGCTCAGGTGGTCGCCAGCACCGTCAACACCTTGGCGGCCGCTCACCGACAGTACCTCAACGGCCTGCTGCTGGTCGTGAGGGGCATCCCCAGCGAAGCTGCCGCGGAGGCGGCCACTAGCACGTTCAGACGAGACTTGCATGCAGTCATTGGCAACTCGTGGACGCAGGGCCTCATCAACGCCTTGAATCCTGCACTTCGACGATTACTACGCACCATTTTAGGCACCGGTCGCAAGTTTGACGCCGGGAACGCTTTCGAGGACGAGGATGCGTCAGGTGCCCGAGAAGAGTTGTTGAGTCTCCTTGAGTCATTACAGAAAGTTGGTCTCGCAGGCGACAAGTTCCAGGTTCTCTTTGCAGAGCTGATGGATAGCTGTATGCGCGACTTCGTTGAAAAAGCCTACGCTGGAGTATGGGACGCTGTCGAGGTAAAAGACCCGGACTCGGGATCGGTCATGCCGGGTTGTATGGCCCATCTCTGTCACTGGGTAGAAAATCATTACGGACGACTGGCTGTCGAAGTCTTTAGCCGCCTTGGAGGCCGAGTGAAATGGGCCGACGTCGAGCAGTGGCGCGAAATTGCCATAGGTCGGCTAGCACAGCTCCGAATACATGAGCTGTTCGATATTGTGCTGCACTGGCCGCAGACAAGAGGTGGACTCGATGACTTGAGTTATTCTGTTACCACGCCGCAGCGTCGCTTAGCATTAACGGACACCTTTTCGGCAGCCCTGCAGCATCGACTACTACACCCGGGCCGCTCTACGCTGGAAATTCTGCAGACATATATTTCCATGATTCGGACATTTCACGCACTGGATCACTCAAAGGTGCTGCTAGATCGAGTAGTGCACGCCCTGCAACTATACCTCTGTCAAAGAGATGATGCGATCCGAATCGTCGTCACGGGCCTGCTTGCAAACCCCAAAGGTAGTGACGCCAACGAGGCGCAAACGAAGCTCGTCGAGCTGGCGGTGATTATCAACGAAGCGTCGCAGCTACAAAGAACAGCAATCGACGAAGAGGATCTTGATTGGGACGACATGAACTGGGTTCCAGACCCCGTTGATGCAGGTGTCAACTATAAGCGTCCAAAGAACGAAGACGTGGTTGGTACCCTGATCAGCGCACTCGGCTCGCAAGACATCTTCATCAAAGAATTTCAGCACATAATAGCAGAGCGGTTGTTGTCGAAACAGCCCGGATTCCAGCAAGAAATTAAAGTTTTGGGACTTCTAAAAAAGCTCTTCGGCGAGCATGCGCTGCAAAATTGCGAGGTTATGGTCAAGGACATTCAAGATTCCAAGCGCGTTGACGCCATTCTACGACGCAAGATACGCGGCGCCCAGCAACCCGGGACCCCAGCTCTCTCACACCACTCAAAAATATTGTCGCGTCTCTTTTGGCCTAGTCTTACAAAGGAGACATTCAAAGTTCCTGCGCCTGTCGCGGATATCCAAGCGCAATACGAGGCTGGATTCGAGCAGCTTAAGTCATCTCGGAAACTTGGGTGGTTGCATAACCTCGGCACAGCGACCGTGAGCCTGGAGCTTGAGGATCGCACGATTGAAGTTGAGTGCAAGACATACGAGGCGGCTGTGATTTTCGAATTTCAAAGCGAGGGAACACAAAGCGACACAGGCGCACAGCAGTGCACATTTGATGAGATATGGCAAAGCCTAATGATGGATGAGGATGCGCTCGAGCTTGCACTACGGTTCTGGGTGAGCAAGAAGGTGCTCAAAGACATTGGTGATCGTACGTACGTCGTCATGGAACGGTTAGATTCGCAAGAAGCTGAGCGGGACGCCCCTGACGATGCGTCCGTTGATGATAGTGCAGAGGCGCCCGGCAGCGCATCACCAAAGAAGGCCAAGGCAACGGATCCCAAGGAAGCGGAGAGACGAGCTATTTATTGGCAGTTCATTCTCGGCATGCTCACGAACTCGGCGCCGGCCATGCCGCTCAGCCAAATCGCCATGATGATGAAGATGCTCATCGCGGACGGGTGCCACTGGAGCAACGAGGAGCTGCAAGAGTTTCTGGAGGAAAAGATTGCGGCTGGGGAGCTGGAGCTAGCCGGTGGCAAATATCGGTTACTCAAGAAGTGAGGCAGGCGCGTTCAAGGTTGCTAGGAGGAAGTGAGTCACCTTGGATACTTGTCCACCTCACATTTGTGGTCCATGATGCGAGACCGAGACTCGTCTTGCGCTGCGGATGATGCTGACCCGTGCAACATGGCATTGGTGATGCGCTGCGCTACATCAGCCGCGAAATATTCATGGCACAACCTTTTGTGTGGAATACACGGCGATGGTACGAAAAAGCCCTCTTGGAGTGATTGGGTGTACAAGAGTAGGATCCTTGGCCTGATACGCGGATGACCTCTGGCTTGGCAGCTGGTGGCGCTGACCTTGTGTGGTTTATCATGAATGCGACATGTGGCGATTGCAATGAAATGACGCGATGAATTCGAGGGAAATGGAAGGATTGTCGGCATTCTGATGAGTTGAGGTGCAGCGCCGAGGATGGGTTCCGGCCACAATTTTATATCGGGCAGTCGGACAGAAGGTGAGAGCTAGGTTACACGACGTGTGACATGAAGGACCTGGTCGTGGAGCGCTTGGATGTGGGACATGTGATATTCTATGGGTGCGGATGGATGTTTTCTGCGAGTTGACTTGCATTGCCGTTTGCGGCGCCGCGCGGCCGTGGTGCGACACCGGTGCGGCCCCCCGAGATGCCCGGTGTAACGGGGCCGGGAGGCGACCGAGACGAAGGTGGTGGCTAGCGCTGACGAGTTGATGTTATCCCGGACATATGATGCCGCATGAAATATCGTGTACAGAATACAGTTGCGAGAAAATGATGGCATGCTGGTCATGGTGATCTGTCGAACATGTGTAATCGTAAAGGTGGCTGTCGTAAAATCGAAGGTTATATCCCAGAATGCACGTTGGGCAGAATTGCGTAGGACTATGAGTGGGAACTAGAACCATCGGTAGGCTGATTCACGTTATCGCCGTCGTCTGCGCATCATCGGGCTCCAGCGACATTGTCAAATCGTACATGGGCACTCTGTCATGTCAGACAAGAACACGACTTGTCAGTTCAGTTGGGTGTGGCGATTGCCACGACGACCAACCACGGCCACTCGTCTCGTCCCATCGGTGACATGGACGTTGGACGGGCAACTTGACACGAAAGCTCGCACTTGTGTAAGAAGTCGGCCGTCGCAGAAATATAGAAAAAAGAAACGGAGAGAGAGAGAGAGAGAGGCTGTCGTGGTTGTCAACTTGGCCGTACTACCAATCCCCGTCGCCGCCGCTTTCGCCGGGATGCGGGCCCTTTCCCCCTTGCTTCGCCGAGCGGGCGGCTAACGGGGATCTCGTTTTTTTTTTTGGTGTGTGTGACGGAGGAGGTCATGTATGACAAGACCAAGACGGCCAAAAAAAAATTTCCTCGCTCCTTGTCTTTGCACTCGAATGCGAAGGAGAGGGCGGGCGGGCGGCGAGGGGGGGGAGAGGCGCCAAACTTCGCATCACATTCAAGCAAGGCCTTGTTGCAAGGTTGTACCTGGTCAGCTGAAAGGTTTTGGTAGTGGGATGATGACGCCCACTCGGCCTAGCACATGACAAGTGTGTTTTAGAAAAGAAAACGAGACGATATGTTTTGTGCCGCGCTGAGGGGGGGGGGGGTTTGTTTGCCAAGTTTTACAGGTCAACTTTTTAGAGAATGGGCTCGTTTCCGGTTTGGGTTGCGAGTCATTTCTTTGTTTTTTTTTTTTTTTGTCAAACTGAACGGATTGGAGCTGAGCCGAAAAGATAGGTGATGGGTTGAAATGCCGGAGAGGGAGGGCGGCGGCCGGCGTCGTGGGGTGAGGATGAGGAGGGAGGGGTTTAGATGTTGTCACGCCGCGGGGCAGAGAGAAGAGGCGATGCGGGAGAGGGTCAGCAGAGAGGCGGTGGCCAGCTGACGAGTTGGGTCATTGATGAGCTTTGCAGCGTCTAGCTGAGAGTCAGTTGTTGTTGGGTGTCTCCTCTTCTTTTTTTTTTTTCTTTTTCCGTTTGCTGGACTTGTTATTGATGAGATACCCGTCGTCCCTTGCTGCTCGTTTGCCCATGCAGGGATAGGACAGCTTGGCTGTAATTCCTGCTGCCTCGGCCGTGGGCAAGCTCCGATCAGTCAGAGTCGACGCGAGACGAGGACGGCTAGTTTTCTGGTGGTGAGGCTGAGAGGAAGCTCGACATGTCGCATAGTCTCAAGTCATGAATGGAGAAGAACCAGGATTGGTGGCTCTGTACGATTCAGTAGAAAGCCTCCTGTCCTCGGCGTGTAAAACGCTGGCCGTCAAGGTTGGATGATTTTGGGTACTGACGGCGGTATCGAGACGGGCTGCAGTGACACGGGGGCAGAGCAGAGAAAGAGAGAGAGGAGAAGAGAGAGAGAGAGAGAGAAAGAGGGGACGAGAGAGAGAGAGGGAGGGAGGGAGAGAGAACAACAACCCGTCCGTGACTTGAAATGTAACCAACAACGAGGGGGGTGACAAACGGCGAACGGTGACACAAGGACAAGCTGCGGGCGTGTTGTGTCGTCCGCCCAGTGCCTCCTAATAATGAGTGCCCAGAAATGACTTGGCTGATTCCATCTTGGTTGGGTGCAGTCCTTGGTGTTTTACTGCATCAAGACATTTTCTTTCTTGTACGACGGGCGTGCAATTGAATGCACAGACGGGTCCAGGTGTTTTATTTTCCGGCAGCCCTTTCTTTTTCCTTTTTTTCTTCTGCCTTTTGGCATCAGACAGGTGTTGTTGGTGATGACGACGATGCTGCAGCCAGGAGGCATGATGCCTAATGGAGCGCCACGGCTCACCGTAATTAGAGCTTTGTAACTAATCACATGTCTTGCTGCTTGTTCGTCTAGGAATCACAATCACAGGATACCTGGTGGCAGTCAATCAGTCATCTCACCACCGGTTCCTTGTCTAGTGATATTCTGGATCCACGGCCCAGGGCGAGACTGCGTACTGACCTGATAAGTACCTAATTCATGCCCTTGTTAGGTTATGCCTCGGAAGTCTGTGCAAGGTTTTACAGGTGAGTTTTGTTGTTGTTTTATTTGTTTTTTCTTGTCGTGCTTTTCAGCTGCCGTTGTCCTTTTTAATTTTTTTTTTTAGGAAATGAAAAACTTGAAGATTCAGAGAACCCTTTACTTGGCCGGGGCGCCGTTTGCAAGTCGGGAACCAAACCAGCCCACCAGCCGGCTGGACTAGACGACAGTCTATCTTTATTATTGCTAATAGTCGGGCATGTTCACCAAGCATACATAAAAACACACAACACGACACGACACGACACAAGAGCACGGCCTGCGACATTGCCGACTCTATTCGGCCGTCAAAACGCATCAAGCACGTCAATGCCGCTGCCGACGCCGATGCCGATAGCTTTTTCAGTCTAGTACAGTAGCGAGATGAGCAGAATAGACAGCCGACGGCAATGGAAAGTGCCAGTCCACCCTGAATCTGCTTGTATCGAGGTCAGTCACGCTACTACTCTGCATTCAGAATTCAACACCAGTCAAAGGTCAAAGCAGCTACGTTGCCTCTATTTGATGATTTACCCACGTAATGATTTTCTACATCCCCCACCGTGTCATCTCATTACTAGCCGCGCCGCCACCACGTTGCCTCAACTCTGCTCTGGCCAGTTCAGTCCCTTGCACTACCACTACCAGCCAGACCTTGTCGGTCACAAACACCGAGCCGACTTTGAATGGTTTAGGTCGTTACTTTCAGTGGCCGTCTTTTTGTGCCTGCCAGGCACAAGAAAAGAAAGAAAAGAAAAGAACTTCAGACTTGCTTCCGCGACCACTATCTATGTATCCTCTTGGGGATCACATCCAAACAAGAAATAGAGCAACGGATGCGCTGGCCGGCCGGCAGCTGGCAGCTGGCAGCTGGCCGGCTGACAGGCTGGCCGGCTGCCTCAATCAACTGGAAGCCGGGATACCTTCATTAGTACCGACTTGTAGCTGGACAAGAGGTACCTACTAAGCTGCCAGCTACTTACTCCGATACCCTACGGACTACCTGAAGCGAAGCAACTCGCTTATTTGCCGTCTGTTTGTCCGTCTCGTCTCGTTTTCTCTCCTTTCCGCCTGATACCTGCCTGTCTCTCTTTTTCCTTGCTTTCTTCCTCTTTTTTGTTCTTGCCTTCCTCTATTATTATTGACACTCCTCACCAGAGCAGCCACCACCACTACCACCACCAGCACCAGGCAAAAGTCTCTTCTTCCCTTGATGCCAACTAAGCGTCATTCATCCCCTTGATTCCCTTCATTGTAGCGTAAATTCCATCCTCATGATTACTAAATCATCCACCCTTTCTCTTCTTCTCTACCGCTCCATGCTCAACTGAACTGAGCGCCCGTCCGACGACTTGCCTGCATATCAATCCATCATTTATTCGTGATTATTACCAGGGGTCAGACGGTCATCCTTTGCTTGCCCGCTGCCTGCTTTGCCTGCCTTTGCAATTTGCCTTGCTCACCTATTACCAAGCAGTGTTATCCATTTTTGCCATTTTTGCCTTCCCCCGCCTCTAATCCGCCTCACCTGTTCCTACTCCTCTCCCGCTCTCCTCTCCTCTCACACTCTCCTCTCCCACTCTCCTACTCCCGCTACTACTGCTCCTCCTCTTTTTTTTTTCTTCCTCAGCCGACCATCCTCTTGTCCTCCTACCATCCTACCCTCTTGTCTTCTTGTCCTCTTGTCCTCTTGTGGCTTTCAATCAATACAGCCTTGTTGGACGCGCCGGTATCACCAACCTCTTACATGTATTTCTATTGTACCTGGATTGTGCAAGTCACCGCCACGCGCACACACAGTACACACAGCACACAGAAACACAACAAGCACCTTCGGCGTTCAACGAGGCCCAGAGGTTTACGAGTCGTATCGCATCGCATCGCATCAGTCCGCTGCTCTTCGGCTCGGCATCCAGTACACACACCACCACGCCCAGTGTCCAATCCATCCATCCATCCATCCATCCATCCATCCATCCATCCATCTATCCATCTATCCATCTATCCATCTATCCATCCATACCGGCTTGCTGCTTGCGTACTACCTGTTTTTTTTTCTTTTCAGTTTTAACCTACCCTATCTACCTACCTGCCTACTAACCTACCTACCTCCCTACATACATATATGTTCATTCATACATTGATACCTACCTACCTACATATCATATCCACCCTGCATGGCCACCCTCCCAGCCTGCTTTCTACTTTACTTTGCCCTTCTTTGTTCCTCCTTGCTCCTCCTCACTCACTGCCGCCCGGCTTTTTAATTACTCGCAAAAGGAAGGCCTGGTTTCTTTCAACTAGCCTTGTCCTTCCTTTTGCTTTATTACTAAGAGCCTTTACCAAAATTCAGTCTATTGCCCGGCTATTTTATTAACTTTTTCGGTTTATTTCACCCCAGTCCCTGCTCCGGAAAACGCGGTACTTTCGTTTCTTCTGCTTCTCCTTTTTCTTCTTTTTTCTTCTTCTTCTTCTTCTTCTTCTTCCTCTTCCTTTTCTCCTTCTTCTTCTTCTTCTCCTTCCGTCGTGTTGCTCTAGGAGAAGAAAGAACAACTCCCTCCTGGACAGCCTAGACAACCCGGACAGCCTGACCCGGCTCGCCCGCCTGATCGCTCCTGGTCTCCTCTCTCCCTTCCGTCATTAACTTTCCTCATCCGTGCCTACCTACCCTCATAGCCCGGTTACCCCATCTTGAGTTTTGGCCACCCGGTCTCGACTGTCTTGACTTGGGAAAACCGGACCTGGTGTGACTTGTGTCATTCATCACCATCCACCATCCACCATCTACACCAGCACCTCTAGCTTCGACAATATATTATCTCTCCATTTCCCGCCTCTTATTCCCTCCATCTTCCTCCCTATACTTTTCTCCTAGATACCTCGCCCGCCCACGCTCTCGCCCATCTAAACTGTCGCACGACCGACTCCCGAATTCAACCACACGCGCCGTCTCCCTCGGTGACCAAGCACGGCATCATGTCCCAACCCCCGGTGGCCCCGGGACAATGGCATTCGCGTCCCTCACGGCCACCGCAACTTCAAAACCTGCCCTATGTTGCGCCCAGCTCGGTTCCGCATGTTCCGCATCAAACAGAACCTTTGCCGGCTCATTTCACGGGGTCAGGGCCCAGTCTCAACGCCTTTCCTCCTCAGTACGCCAACGCGGCTGCTCCTCCTCTGCCTCCTCTCTCTCATCCTGCTGCCTCGCCTGCGCATCAGCTCCAGCCTCATCCAGCTCATTCGTCAGGAAACTTCTCAGGATCTTTCTCTCCATCCTTCTCACGGCACTTCCAAGCGTTCCAAGCGCCCTTCCAAACGCCCTTCCAGACGCCCTCTCAAACCCAAACGCACTTCCAAACCCCCTATCAAACGCCCTTCTCGGCGCACCTCCAAGGGTCGGGGCCGCGTCTAGGTGGCTACCCAGCCCAATTTAACCCCTCAGATCGAGTCACATCCTCCGGCGTTCCCCAGGCACCGTACGGTTTCGCGCAGCAGACTGCCACGCAGACGTTGCAGCCAACCCAACCACACACATACCCGTTCCCAAACCCAGGGTCCTTTGTTCCTCAAGCAGATCCGTATTCGACACAGCCAGATCAGGGTGCCCTTTCCTATCAGTATACCCAGCAGAACGTTCAAAGGCGGAATCAGCCTGCACGGAACCGACGACCAGCTGTTTCAAGAGCTACCGCCTCGGAAAGTCGCGCCCTCGGCGGAACAGACGACAATGAAGAACCAAGAAGAAGAAGGACCGCAACAGATATCGCTGATGAGGCCATCAGGAGGAGGAGAATGGCACAGACTATGGTGGTCGCGTCATGGAGAAAGATGTTGGAAAATTATTGCGAACCGGTCAGTATCACGAGTCTACCGGAAGACGAGCGAGGTGAGTAAACCCAATCCGATGGTATACTCCCCCTGACTAATTCCCCAAAGCTTGCGTCATTTGCTATAATGAATTTGGGAAAAAAACGCCCGAGGGGTTCACCGAACGTCCTGTGAGGCTTATCAAGTGCAAACACGTTTTCGGTGAGCACTGCATACTGCTGTGGATGAAAAGGAGAAAGACTTGTCCTTATTGTCGAGAAGATCTTGGGTCGGTCCGAAATCCTTCCTCCACCCGGGCGTTTATTGGTATCATGACGATAGGAGAGGCATACACAGCAAGACTGGCTGAAGAGATGAACCAGCGAGACCCTCGGAATCCGATACACCTTGCTCGCCCTAGTAGCGCCGGGTATGCGTAAGCGGGTTCTCGTCTCCATCTTGAAGGCGGATTATTTTCATGTATTATGTCATTTATAGAAGCCAGCGTTTTACAGCGTCGCAGACAGCGTGAATACAAGTTTTTTTGCTTGTTAAAGTGCGAATGCCGGCGAGTCAAAACGAGAAAGAAGAAAAATGTACAGGGTAGCGCGTGGAGAGGGTGCGCCAGATGAGCCAAGAGTGGAATTCTCCGACCAAAGGAATGCGGCCGTCGGTTTGGGGAGGGAGGGGGGACCCAAAGCAATAGAGAGGCCAAGGTATGCATTAATTTGTTCATAACTGTAATGGGGTCGTGTCCGTGCAGCAGATCTCTTACTCTTCCGTGCGTTTGCCGTTGAAGCTGAACAGCGCCCGCTTGTTTATTATGCCGACCCTTTTGGGCTGACGTTGACGAGGCAGCCGGGCTCAAGACTGGCCCATCCTCGTGGCGTGGCTTGAGAGTATGTATGTATCTCCACGTATAATGCGATATGTAAGTGTACATCGAGGAACGAAACAAAGCTGGGCAGTGGTGCCACAACAGCCGTGGCGCTACGACTAGAGGAGCAGTAGCGTGGTGCTGTTATAAATACGCTGCAGCCAACCCCGATTGATATATGACGAGGTAGAATGGATAATCAGAGGTAGTGATGGCACCTGGAGGGAACAAAAAACAAGAAAAAGGTTGCCAAATGCGAGAAAAAAAAACATCTCCATCTCGTACCCGACGTTGAAGCCGCCTGCAGCCTAGACCGACGTCCGTCCATGTGGCGGTCTGAACAAGATGGAGGTCGTTGGGTTAGCAACCCGCCCCCACTGCCACTGCTCATGCATTGATGCATTGTGTGCCCATTGATCAATGGAGGCCAGCATGTACGGGGCAAAAAAAAAGGCAAGAGAGGGCAAATTCCAGGCATGAGAAGAAAGTGGTAGTTGAAAATTTCAAGTGTCTACATGCTTATAAGAGAAGACTAAAATATTTCTCGACAATAGATAGATATATTTAGGCATCATACAACCTTGCCGTGCAAACCACTAAAGCGGCCACCCAAATTACCTACCTGCAGCGGCGGCTCTAGCGTCATCCCCAGCCACCTCACCATTGTCAGTCAGTCATTGGAGATACTAACCTACCTAGGTACTAGGTATGTACTAAGCTTCTCAGTTAGCAGTTAGCGGAGCGGCTCGGGTCGAATGGGTCCGCCAGTGGCCAACTTTCAGCGGTCTACAGCGGCGACGGCAGCTAAGGTACCTATAACGCTCTGGGAGCTCTGGTTCCTCTGCAACCCATCAGGCCCCCATTTTCTCCGAAGAAACCTTGTAAGTCCTCTCTCCTGTGCATAGGCCTGTCCCCCAAAATCAAAACATTTCATCCTCATCTTCACCCCCCCCCCAGAATTTTATCGAGATCCGGAGATATAGGGATCCTCATCATCTGATACCCCCAATGGTTTGATCGTCTTTGCGAGTCCATCCACGCATTGAACAGACCCGCTTGGGAACACAGCAGCCGGACAGCACGCATAGCCGGCACAAGCCTCTTCTCTCGAAACCATGCCGCGAGAGACGAGTCGTCACAGCCGTGACGACCACGACAGACGCAGAGCGGATCGCGAGCGAGATCGAGACCATGATCGTCGCCGCGACCGAGATGCTTATGTGAGCGATCGACGTAGAGAAAGCGACAGCGACAACCGCACCCGGGCCTCCGCCACCGCCGACTTCACCTCGATGCCCAACCCGACATCTTTCACGAGTATGCCCCTGCCGGCGGCCGCAGCACCACCGCAGTTCTCTTCCCCCCCTCTCCAGTACGCCGCCGGCGCGGACAACGGGAGTAGCCAGAGACGACGAGCTCCGTCCAGCTCCAGCTCTGGCAGCTCCACCGCCTCCTCGCTCCTCGACATCTCCAGACACTACCCGCAGAGCCGCTACGGAGGCATCTTCGGCACCTTTTTCAACGCACCCTCGGAACGACGGCGGCGCCGGCGCAGCGCCGCTCGCGCTTCCAAGCGGCGCACCTTTTACTTTGGCGGCGGCGGCGGCGGGAACACGTCGTCGTCGTCGGTCAACTCTGACCTCGCCTACGGGCATGGATACATCCCCAAGCTGCGGCGCCGTCGCAGCTCTGGCGGTAGCAACGGCTTTCGCCAGGGTGGCGGCAGGGCGACGAGGGACGTGGCAGACAGCGCGCCGCGGCGACCGGACGGCCCCATGCGCGGCAAGACGGACGAGGAGATTCTCGAGATTGGACGCCAGCTGTCAGACCTGGCGCGCAAGCAGAACAAGCACGACTTGAAGGCGGCGGGCTACGTCAAGCCGACGATGCTGGCGGCCGCGGCGGCCGGGCTGGGAAAGTACAGCAAGAGCCGCAAGGAGGCGCGGGCGCGTGGCTCTCGTGGCATAGGCGGCTCCAAGATGCACGGTGCGTCGAGCGAAGAGTCGGACTGGGAGGACGCTTCGGACGAGGAGAAGGAGGAGGAGAGCGACGGCGTGGACTCGATTCTGGCGTACGGCTCGGTCGTCTCCTCGGTCATCCGGCCCAACAAGGCCAGCGCTTCCACCAGCAACCGCTTCGGCCCGTATGCTGCAGGAGCCGGAGCCGCTACGGCTGCGGCTGCTGCGGCGGCCCTTGCCGATCCGGAGAGACGCGGTTCGGTGGTCGATCCCCGCCTATTTGGTCCTGTCAACTCGCTGCGCGGCATGATCAACACCCCGTGCGGCTTCGGCCAGGAACCGCACGCATCGCCCGCGCACGGCCCGAGGACGTATCAGCCCACCCCCAACACATATCAGACGACGGCGGACGCCCGTAGATACCCCGCCCCGCCTTCCGAGGTGTCGGTGGATGGGCGGCGCCCCATGCGCGAGGTCTTCCCCATGCCCACGTCGGACCCGGGCGTGTTCGACGCGGACCTCGCCGCGTCGTCGCAGGAGCTGCCGCGGCGCGCGCGCACATCCACCCTGCCCCTGGAGCAGCCCATCCCCAAGCTCCCGGTGTCGTCCAAGGTGTACGAGGCGGACAAGTTGGAGGATGCGGGGCGGCGGCAGCACGAGCACCAGCAGCACCACCAGCGCGACGGACCTTCTCGACACGACGGCTCGACGGCCGGGTTTGCGGCGGCGGCGGCGGCGGCGCTCGGGGCCGTGGGCGCGGCGGCGCTGGCGTCTGATCGTAAGGAGAAGAAGAGTGCGCGCGAGTCCGAGCGTGACAAGGAGCGCGAACGAGACCGTACACGTGAAAAGGACCGGGACCGGGATCGAGAGAGAGAGCGAGAACGGGAGCGTGATCGCGACAAAGACCGACGGGACCGGGATCGGGATTCGAAGCGTCGAGAGAAGGAGTCGGAGAAGGAAAAGGAAAAGGAGAGCAAAAAGTCGAAACGCGACTCGTACTCCTCATCCAAACATGATGACAACGACCACAAGCGCCACTCGAGATACGACGAGGAGGAGACGCCCCGAAAGCGACGAGAAACTGAGGCCGAATACTATGCCGACTTGCCCTCGTCATCCCGCAAGGACCGCAGCAAGCGGGGTGGCGATGATGGACGCGACGAACTCTACCGCTCCTCTAAGCGAGATAGCAAATCATACCCCAGCCGAGAGGATGGCAGAGAGGAAAAGGGAAAAGTTGTCATTGACAAATATGAGTTTGGCCATGGCCAGGACGATCGCAGGGAGGATAAGGGAAAGTCTATCGACCAGTACGAGTTCGGCTACGACCAGGGCGATTTCAAGAAAGACAAGGGAAAGTCTGTCGACAAATATGACTTTGGCTATCCCTCAAGGCCAAAGGTCGACCCTTTTCTTTACCAGGTTTCCGACGGCGCCTTCTCTACGGCCGATCTCGCTGCTCCAGCGGCCCCTCCTGGTCGCCCCCTGACGCCTAATATTGTCACCATCGACCGCGAGCCAAACTTTGACGACTACGAGCCCTACCATCCCTACGAACCTTACGAGCCACTAGTTGCGCCGCAAGGGAGACTAAGCCGCAGAGACTCGTTCGAGATGGAGGAGCGAGCCCACGACCCGCAAGACCAGGCCAAGCGCCGAGACGGCGGCTCTCACGTCTACGAGGAAGGGGAGCACGAGGCGCGCAACATCTACGACCAAGCAAGGCACGCCACCATTCCTGTCGCCGCGGCCGCGGTAGCCTCGGCCATTGCGGTGGAGGCTGAGCGGTCTCGCGAGCGTCGCCGAGAGCGCTACGACGAGGACGGCTCCCGAGACGGCAAGTCCTCCAAGAGAGACGCGGTCCAGGAGGAGGCGGACAGGTATTACCGAGAGTCGGTGATTGCGCGCAAGATTGAAGAGGAGCAGATGCGCGGCGACGCGCCCGGGCAGGGTGACGGCCCCCGGCAAGTCCGCATCGTCACGCCGCCCGAGATGCACGAGCAGCAGAAGACGGTCGGCCCGTATGACGCACCGAATGCTGACGTGCGCATCGACAACCAGCTCTTCCCGACGGAAGCGAGCAAGTATGAGAAGAAGAACGGTAAGCGCAAGTCCAACTTCAAGTCGTCGCGCGACCCGTCCTGCGAGCGGGACCGGCCGGTCCTGAACCTCGTCTTCCCGACGCCCCTCCCGAGCAGGGAACCAACTCCCAAGGCGGAGAAGCAAGTGCAGAGGGACCGGAAGAAGCAGACTAGCCCCCCCGAGACGCAGGCTAAATCCTCTGACCCGTCGTCTCCAGAAGTTGTCGTTGGGCCGAGAGGGGATCTCGTAAAGGTCGAGCCGTCAAACAACAAGTCCGTCTCCTGGGGCGAGAACTCGACCAAGAGCTTCGAGGTAGAGAGCGCTGATGGTAGGAGCGATGCGGAGAAGGAAAAGGTGGTCAAGGTACCGGCGGAGAAGACGAGGGCACGCCTGAGTCGGGCCAGCCCGTGGGGTATCCTTGCGGCGGCCGTGGCTGGTAGCAGCAGCGAACCTTCTGGCGAGCCTGATGGTGTTGCCAAGCGGGAGTCTACTGATGTGCGTGGCATCGGCGCCGCAGGTAGTCCTGAGCAGGTTTACGCCGTCGAGACGCCGGACCAGCCGCCGATTCCGGGACCGAAGCCTACCAGCTCGGCTAGGAACACCCTGCCCGGATCATTCGCCGATGACATTGAATTTGCGGCCACGCTTGCCGCCGGCCTCAAGGATACAGGTTTCGATTCCAACATTGTCGTTGACGACCCGACGTACCGACGACGCGACTCGCCCCCCGGCACGAGGGAGGCGGATGGCGATGAATGGAATCACAGATCCATGTCCGACATTGTCATGGACATTGCCGGCAAAAAAGACCCCAGTCGTTCTGTCGTGTCGGAACCCGCTGGTATTGTGCGCGATCAGCCAGCTAACGGCAACAGCAGCAGCAACGGCGGCGACGAGTGGGAGGCGGCGGCCGCGCCCAAGAAGCTGAGCAAAAAGGACAAGAAGAAGCTCAAGCGGCAGTCGTTGGATCTGGAGGAGTCCAGCACACCGACTGAACCCAGCACCGCTCCCGAGTCGACCGTGACGCCCACGTTTGAGGATGCCGTGGAGGACTTGTCCAAGCTGTCCAAGAAGGAGCAGAAGCGACGCGAGAAGCAGGCCAAGGCGCTGGCTCTCCTCGAAGGCGAAGGCCGTGAATCCCAGCCCGAGCCTGAGATTGCATTGGAGCGATCTCTGCCGACGACTGAAGGTTCCGCTGTGGACTCGTGGGACGAGTTGCCGAGTAAAAAGGACAAGAAGAAGAAGAGCCGCAAGAGTCAAGAAGCAGCTCCGGAGGACCTCGTCACGGTCCCCAGCAACGCCTTTGATGACCTGGCATCCCTACGAAAGGTGGACAAGGACGACACTGGATCTCCCGGCGTCGACGATTGGGACGCCTCTTCCAAGTCTAAACGCAAGTCAAAGTCGGATCGTGATGACGACCGTCCGAGGTCCGTCGTCGCCGAGTCTGAAGTTTCGACCTCGAGCAAGAAGAGCAGCAAGTCCAAGAGGCGAAGCGGTGCGGAGGGCGACTTTGACGGTTACGGCAGCGACGTGAGCAAGAAGAGCAGCAGCAAATCGAAGCGGCGCAGCATCGTGGAGGGCGAGGACGTGTATGGAAGTGACACGGCCAAGAAGAGTAGCAGCAAGTCCAAGCACCGTGACCGCGACGACGGCTACGCAAGTGACACGACCAGGAAAAGCAGCAGGTCCAAGCCTCGTGATGGCGATGATGGATACGGGAGCGACTTGAGCAGGAGGAGCAGCAAGTCAAAGCGCCGCAGCGGCACGGAGGGCGACTTTGACTTTGGCAGTGAGATCCCCAGCCGACGACGGAGCATCTTTGACGATCGTGACGTCTCGTCCGTGGTGTCTGAAGCTCGTGGAGATGGCCGCCGCCGTGAACGTGAAAAGGATCGGGATCGGGACCGGGACCGGGACCGGGACCGAGGCGAGCGCAGCAGCAGCAAGCGCTCGTCTCGCAGATACGACGACGACGATGACGACGCCCGCTCCGTAGTCTCCGTCGCCTCGGCCCCCGGAGGCGCCTCCCGCAAGAGCAAGGAGAGCAAGCGCTCGAGTGGCCTGTTTGCGAGCATCTTCAAGAGGGACGACGACAAGAAAGACAAGGACAGGGAGTCGTCTTTTTTAGATAATGCCGGCACCCTTGGCGCGGGTGTCGGCTTGGCGAGCGCTGCGGCCATTGTCGCTGCCAGCGCGTCTCGCTCTCATGCCACTGACCGCTCCTCCTCCGAGACTCTGCCTGATACTCTCGATGATGGCGCCTCGCGAGTCAAATCTCACGACTATGATACCTTTGACCCGGAGATTGCCCCTCGCGCGATCAAGCCCGCCATCGATCCGCAGTATGGCGACCTGCTCCCTCTCCCGCCGAGCGAACCTGGTAGCCCGCAACCAGAGCTCGATGAACTCCCGGCCCTGCCAGATAGCCGACCGAACACGCCTACCGAGGGCGGCGGCCACGACATGAGACGGGATCAACTCTCGCACCGTCGTCGACGCAGCACCCAAGAGACTCCTTCCAAGTCGCCCAGCAACACGGCGATTCCCATCTCGCTCCGTCTCGGCCAGCGGACGCCCCTCAGCCCCAGCTTTGCCTTCAAGTCTCCTCCGCCGGCCGCCGCCGCCGCCGCCGCCGCTGCTCAAGCCGTCGGTGCCGCGCCGGACTCGGCATCCAAGCGCGCGTCTCGCGGCACCTCCTGGGACAGCAGTCGGGAGATCAAGCCCCTCTACCTCCTCGAGCACTCCCGCCACGGGTCCGTCGAGGCGACGCTCGCCAAGCAGGAAGACCTCCCGGCCCTCCCGCCTTCCCAGTCCGCCTCGGAGCTCTCCTTTGCCGAAGACGGCAGCAGCGGTGGCCTGTCCCGCGCCGAGCTGGCCTCTTCTTCGGGCCTCCACATTGACACGCACGACTTGCCGCAGCACGGCGGGGGATCGCAGGAGACGACGCCCAAGGCCGAGGTCCGGCCGGCGCTGCCGTTTGACGATGACGCGCCGGCGGCGGACCCGGATGCGGTCGACTCCATGTCCAAGGATCGAAGCTCGTACCTCCTCGACTCGACGCCGCCGTCGTCGTCGAGCGCGGCGCCGCCACCGGACGGCGACGACGACGACGACGGCGACGAGGGCCTGCGCTTGCCGCCGGCGGGCGGGACGGAGGACTTGGCGTCGGCGGATGAGAGGTTTGAGGATGCGCTGGATGTGCAGTCGCGTCGATGGTCGGAGGATTCGGTCGCGGTGATGCAGGACGCGCAGGAACAGGCGCAGCAGCAGCAGCAGCAGCAGGCGCCGGAGCCGCTGACGACGGAGGAGGCCGAGGTACCTGCCGCCGCGTCGCTGCCAGCAGACGCCGCCCCCGAGGAGGCTTTGCCGGCCGAGACTCCGGAACCGTTGCCGGCAGACACTCCCGAGCCGGAAGAGTGGGCTGGGCTGAGCGCCAAGCAGAAGAAGAAGCTCAGGAAGGCCAAGAAGAATCAATCGCTGGTGGTTGATGAGCTTCCTGCGGATCAGTCTGCCCACGAGTCGACGTCTGAGCCTGCACCCGAGTCCACTGAGCCTGTCGCCGAGTTTGTTCCTGAGCCCGCGTCGACATCTGAACCGGCACTGGACCGCGAGCTTGCGCATGTCGAGGATCCAGCCCCGGAGCCATCCCCGGAGCCAGCTCCTCAGCCTGCCGCTGAACCTGAAGACGAGTTTGCCGGGCTCAATGCCAAGCAGAAGAAGAAGCTCCGGAAAGCCAAGAAGAACCAATCATTCGAGCTTGGTGAGCCTTCCTCGACTGAGCCCGTCTCCGAGTCTGCTCCTGATTCTGTCCCCGAGCCTGCCTCCGAGCCTGCACCACAATCAGAGCCGGTCCTGGAGCGTGAGATTGTACCTGTTGAAGAGGCTGCCCCGGAACCTGCTCCCGAACCTGCTTCTGACCCTGTTTCTGAATCCATCCCCGAGCCTGCAACTTTTGCTGAAGTGACTGTCCCCGAGACCCAACATGCCATAGAACCTGCTCTTGAGACCGAACCTGAGTCTGCCCTTGAGCCAACACCCGAGCCCACCGTTGCTGTTGATGAACCTGCCCCTTCTCTGCCAGATGCTTCCAACATTGCGGAGGACCTTGAAACGACACCCGCTCAGGCTGACATCTTTCAAGAACCCAAGAAGGGGAAAAAGGGCAAGAAAAACAAGAAGAAGTTGCCGCCTTGGGAAGAAGACGTGTTGGGAGCTGCTCCGATTGTTGCCGGTGCTGCCGCCCTTGCTGGTGCCGCTGCCGCTTCACTAGCCTCCGAAGCCACCGCCAATAACGACTCTTCCCCCGAGTCCAAGTCTGCGGTTGACCTGCCCTCATTGACCGATGCCGCTGCCAGCTCACTCGCCGAGACCCAGGGTGTGTCTACGGAAGCCAAGGACATGGCGACCGAGACTCAACCCCCTGCAGCTGAGCCGATCTTGGAGCAGGTCAAGTCTGTTGCAACAGAGGATTCTGTAGCTGAGGTTGTGCCGACTGATGCGGAGGCCCCATTCGATGCACAGCCGGTTGGAGGGGCCCCGGACACTGGCGCAGATGGCGAAGATGAGTGGTCAACTCCTTCTACTTCCAAGAATGACAAGAAGAAGAAAAACAAGAAGAAGAAGAAGTCACTGGTGCTCGATAATGTTCCTGCTGAGCCAGAGCCATTGAAAGAGGTTGTGGAAGAAACGCCCGTCATGGCTGAGAAGCAAGAAGAAACGACTCCGACCGAACCGGAGCAAGCAGCGGATGTCACGCAAGAACCTCTTGCCGCCATAGAAACTCAGACAGAACCTGTTGCAGATGCGCCGGTCGAGGAGACGGTTTCGGCCAAGGATGACGTCAGCACTGAACCGCAAATCGAGAGTATTGCCGACACCTCTGTGGATGCTGAAGCGGGATCGACACCTTCTACTTCTGACAAGGACAAGAAGAAGAAAAAGAACAAGAAGAAGAAGTCCCTGTCGCCTGACGACGCCTCTCCTGAACTGCAAGTACAGCCGGAACCCGTGCCCGAGGCCCCCATCGTCCCAGAACCACTGGCCAAGGACCTCGCCGTCGAGGAAGCCCCAACGACAGATCCCGAAGGAGCCAAGCCTGAGGTCTCGGCCGAGGGCCAAACTGAATCTACAGACAACACTGCCGAAGCAAATGATTCCTCGCCAGCTCCCGCCATCTCAAAGAAAGACAAGAAGAAGAAGAAGAAGAAGAAGCGAGACTCTGTCGCCCTCGATGACTCTGTTCCTGCCACGGATGACCAGACCCCAACTGCTTCGGATCCTGAACCGGCCGAGCCCGTCTCAAACAAAGACGCCGTAGTCGAAGAAACGTCTGAGGAGAATGCTGTTCCTGACCAGCAGAAGGAACTAGAATCTGCTGCCAAACCCGAAGACGAGTTCCCAGCTGTTGCAAAGGACAAGAAGAAAAAGACAAAGGACAAACGCAAATCCGTGCAGTTTGAAGCTACGCCTGATGTTTTCACTCTTCCGTCTCAAGAGGAACAGCCCGCTCCCGAGACTGATCAACCAGAGACAAGAGATGCGCAGGTTGATCCGGCTGTCGCGACCCTTGAGCCGCAGGATACGATCTTGTCGACGCAAGAGTCCGTCTTTGACGAAGCCGAACAGCAGCTT
The DNA here is from genome assembly GCA_002968875.1 of Cordyceps cicadae. Lineage (NCBI taxonomy): Eukaryota > Fungi > Ascomycota > Sordariomycetes > Hypocreales > Cordycipitaceae > Cordyceps > Cordyceps cicadae. The sequence goes on along the minus strand of MWMN01000010.1, from coordinate 399,131 downwards.
GGAAGCGCTAGCACTACGCAGGCAGATAGCCAGCCTCCTTCCGATGAGTGGGATGATGCTCCCGTCTCCAAGAAAAAGGGCAAGAAGAATAAGAAGAACCAGAAGAGTGCTACCGAGGAGTCCTCCGCCCCCGACAAGGATGCCGTAGACATTGCCAAACCAATCGACTTTGGCAATGTCGTTCTGGCTGCCACTGCTGCTGAATCTGACAAGACGCTTGACCTCACCGATGAGATGCCCGCCGAGGCCGACAAGACTCTCGATTTCCCCGATGCCACTGCTACTGCCGAAGAGACCAAGAACAAGGCGGAAGCAGAACCAGAGGACGAGTGGAGCAGACTCATCACAGGGAACAAAGTCACAGACTCCAAAGATGACACCATCGTTGCTTCTCATCTGACGGAAGAGCTCGAGACAATCGTGGACGGTTCTGACAAGCAAACCGAGGCAGCAGAGCCGGAAGCCAAGACGGACTCCCTGGTTCAAACGGAGCCGCCGGTGGAGGAATGGCCGGTAGCGACTGTCAAGAAAGGGAAGAAGGGCAAGAAGAACAAGAAATCAGCCTCTTCAACCCCTCCAGAGACGCCTCCCCCTCAGCTAGATACTTTCGTCCCCACTGAGACAGAGACAGCTGCTGAGGTCGCTCCTGAGCCTGAGCCGGAGAACGCTCCCCAGTCTACTGATGTCGTTGAGGTAGAATCGTCGCGTGAGGCGACCGGGACTGAGCCAGTTGCGACCGATCTAGAGCCGGTCGTGACTGAGGCAGAGCCAGTTGAACTTGTTCCCCAAGAGCCAGCCACTGAAGCCCTCACCGAGTCTACCGCTGATGACACTGCTTCTTCCCTGCCCTCCAAGTTGTCTAAGAAAGACAAGAAAAAGAAGAAGAAGCAGGCAGCTTTCGAGGCAGTCGATGGTGATTCCCCTAAAGATCTCCAGGAGGCTGAACCCGTGACAACTGCTGACAAGACATCCGAGCAGCCATTGGAGCAGCCGCTAGACGATGATGCTCAAGTCACAAAAGAGGTCAGCGTCGAGCCAGACACTTCAGTTGCCGAGGTTTCCGAATCAGTCCCTGAGCCGGAGTCTGCCGCGGTGAAACGAGAGGAGGCAAACCCTGGGGACGAGTTGGGCGAATTGACGAGGAAGGTTTCTAAAAAGGACAAGAAGAAAAAGAAGAAGCAACTTTCCGTCGACGAGCCCAAAATTGAGCCCACCGAGTCTGTCCCGCCAACTGAGTCTACTGAGTCAACTGCATCTGAGGATAAGGAGGCTCAGTCCGAGAATGTCATTGCAGCTGCCCTGTCACCCGAACCTGAGCTACAGTCTCCTGATCCTGAACAGTCGAGGCCGGATGAGTCGCTTGATGGTCTCTTCACCAAAGCATCAAAGAAGGACAAGAGGAAGAAAAAGACCAAGCAAGCACCTTGGGAGATTGCTGAAGCGGAAGCCACAGAACCAACAGGTGACGCTGCTGAGCCCCAGCCAGAAATCAAGGACGTTGACTCTGCGTCGTTGGACCACCAAAGTGCCATAGAGGCGCATCAGGAAGAGCATCAGCCGACTGAAGAACCCATGGTGGAAGCGGATGCGGCCCCAGTTCCAGACGATACTGTACAGACTGAGCCTGAGTCGGTTTCCAAGGACGCCGAACCCGAGAGCCTCGCACAAGCTGCAGCCGCTGCCGCCACCGAGCCCGAAGATCAGTCGAGTGGACTATCAAGGAAGTCCTCCAAGAAAGAAAAGAGGGCAAAGAAGAAGGCTCAGGCTGATGCTGCCGCGCTGGATGTGACCCCTACAGAAGACAAGGGCATCGCGGTCGCCAGAACTGAAGATCAGCCTGCAGATTCCATCTCGACCGACTTGACAAAGGAGGCTCCTGAAGCGAAAGAACCTTCCCCCGAGACTTCAGCACTGGAGTCCATGACAGAAACTGATTCAGGCGCCTTGACGACGAGTTCATCGAAAAAGGACAAGAAAAAGAAGAAGAAACAGTCGATGAGCGCCGTCGTTGAACCATCAGATGTCATCTCTGGCGGGGTTGGTGCCGAGCCTCTGATTGAGCAATCCCATGATAAAACCATTGCTCAGGACGCGGATGGAGATGGAAAAGGCTTTGCTGAACCCTTGGTCGAGTCAACGGCTCAAGAGACGGCAGTGGAAGACCAGCCTGTTGTCTTGACTACCGAGCCTCCAAAGCACGACACGGAGGACACGCCGACTGGCGATGCTGCGGCGCTGCCTGAAGAAACTCCTCAGCACCCTTCGGATGAGACATCTGCCGAACCTGTCACAAGCGCCACAGTGCCTGAGACTGACATGCCTTCATCTGAACCAACGCCCGAACCCGCTCCTGAGGCTGTTGTTGTTCCCGAGGTAGTCTCCGAGACGCCAGCCAAGGAGGCCGAGGCTGGAGAGGAATGGGCCGATTCAACCTTGGTATCTTCCAAAAAGGACAAGAAGAAGAACAAGAAGAAGAAGTCCAAGAGCGAAGCCGCGCTGCCCATGGAAGACTCCACAACATCGCCGTCTGAGGAAAGTGGCACTCCGCCCGTTGCCGAGTCTCAGGAGATTATCAGTCCTTCTAGCGCGGATCATAGTCCCGAGGCTCCTGTTGAGCTTGGAACTGAGGCTACCATTGAGCAGTCACCTGAACCTGTCGCTGAGCCTGCTGGTGACGCCGTGCTTTACCCCGCAGCTGAACCAGCTGTTGAGCTCACACCGGAATCTATCGCTGAGCCTGCCCCTGAGGCACCGGTCAAGGAAGCCGAAGCCGCGGAGCAAACCGTGGATGAAGGCGACAGCTTTCCAACTAAATCTTCTAAAAAGGACAAGAAAAAGAAGAGAAAGTCTGTGGCTGAAGCGCTCGAACCGACTCAACAGGACCCAGCAGACACGACAGGAGAACCGCCCCTGGAGCTGCCCACCGAAAGCAGTCGCGAGGTCGAGATACAAGATGAAGCCCCTGAGACTCCCAAATATCCAGCCTTCAAGGAGGCTGAGCCGGAGGATGACTGGATGACAGGTCTTTCCAACAAGCGGAAGAAGAAGTTGAAGAAGGCCGGTCTGGCTGCTGCGGTTCTCGGGGCTGCTGCAGGTACCGTTGGAGCCAGCGCATTGATCGAGGGCACCCCCAAGGCTGCTTCGGAGCAAGAGTCAATTCAAGCCCCCAGGGAGGAGGTCAAGCAAGGCGACCTTGAAACCGCCCCGGCTTCCGATGCTGTCGAGGCTGACGCAAGTGAATGGGACACAAAGCCCATGTCCACAAAGGATAAAAAGAAGGCAAAGAAGCTGGCCCTGGGCCTTTTAGTTCCCGACACCCCTGAGCCTGCACCAACAGCAGAGGAGACAGCAGCTATAGAGCCAATCACTGAAGAAGCTGCTGTCGAGACTGCGACCCCCGAGCCGGCCCGGTCGTCGTGGGCAGATGAGATGGGCGATAGCTTCCCGGCAGTTGCCAAAGATGGACCAACTGGGGATGTCGACAAAGCTTCTGATGGGACGGGCTTCGAGACTCCAATTTCGAGGGAAAAGTCAAAGAAAGACGAGAAACAAAAGTCTGCTCTCGAGACCACCATCCTGCCGTCATCAGAGCCAAATGTCGAGTCTTCGCCTGCCGAGGAGCCAGTGACTGCTGCAGAGCCCATCGTCGAGACGTCCGTACCTGCAGAGGCCCAGACTTCCGCCGTTGAGGATGAATGGGCCGTGCCGACGAAGAAGGGCAAGAAGGGCAAGAAGGGAAAGCAACAAGCCGCTCTGGATGCGGAGCCGGAACCTGCTCCCACAGAGCAGCCCGCAGCCGCCGAGACTGAAGCTGCGGTTCAGGATGCTTCCGCCATTGAGACGACGCGAACCCTGGAGGACACGGCCGAGTCTGCTGGCCCGGCTGAGGCTGACGCCGAGGAGGCTTGGGATTTGCCCTCGTCGAAGAAGAAGAAGAAGAAGGGCAAGAAGAGCAAGTCTACATCTCCAGCGGATTATCAAGTTGAGGAGAAGACCGTTCCTGCTGCGCCTGTTCTCGAGCCTTTTCCCGATCCTGCCGTCGAGCCTACAGTTGATTCTGTTCTCGAGCCCGCTGTCGAGCCTACAGTTGACCCTCTCCCTGAACCTGTTCTTGAGCCTGTCCCCGAGCCTGTCCCCGAGCCTGCAGTCAGTCCTACAGTTGAGCCCGTTCTTGCTGCAGTCGATCCTGTGGTCGAGCCCCTTGCCGAGTCTTTCCCTGAGCCTGCTGCCAATCCTGCATCTGAGCGCACAGCTGAGTCTGAGCTTGCCCCTGAACCTACCGTGCTACCTGCGGAGGACACAGTAGACAAAGCCATCCTTGACTCCGGGACAACAACGACTGCCGAAGCGGACGACGAGGGCTCTCAGCCTCCGAAGAAGAAGGGGAAGAAGAACAAGAAGAACAAGTCAATTTCGCTTGCTGACTTGGAGGAGACTGAGAGAGAGAAGACTCCCGAGACGGCGACGGACGACAGTCCGTTCGCGTCTCAACCTGAACAGATCCCCGCAACGGACACGGATCTGGTAACAACTGCGAAGAAGGGCAAGGGGAAGAAGGCGAAGAAGATGTCCTTTTCAGCCTGGGAAGATTCAGCTGCTGAGCCGCCAACCTCAGAGCCACCGATGGAGGTAGAAAGTGTCCCGTCCGCAGTCCCTCCCATCACCGAAAATACGACAACCTTGGTAGAAGAGCCTGCCGCCCTGTCCGACAACGAGGTGCGAGGTGATGACAACTGGGCTGTACCAGTCAATAAGAAGTCAAAAAAGGACAAGAAGCGCCAGTCTGCCCAAGGAAAATTCTCTACTACCAAGGCTACGGCGGGACTGGACAAGGACAGTTTGGGTGATGAAAATAGTTTTACGGCTGAGAAGTCTGGACGACCTGATGCGATTACGACTGGTGATGAGAAGCAAGAAAGGCGATATGATGAAGCGGTTAGTGTTGGTGATGTCGAGAGAGACGATTTACCCGATGTTGAAATGACAAGGTCTGTTGACGATAAGTTCAGCAGCTCTGATAGCAAGATGACGACGACAGAACGCTCCAAATCGACTGGTAGTGGAAAGGGGAAAGCCAGTCGCGATTCACTCGAGGCAGTGGGAGCGGCGGCGGCAATTACTGGTGGTGTAGCGGCGCTGGCGCAGATTTATGGAGGGAGTAAGAAGAAGAAGGGCAAGAAGTCTAAGATTGTTGATAAGAGACAGCCGCAGGAGGATGACATATTTGACGATCCTGCTCTGTGGGAGGGAGCAGACAAGAAGAATGTGGAAGTGGAAGAAGAAGGAGCGAAAGATGAGGTTGTGGATGATGGAGTTGATGAGTTCTGGGGTCCGAGCCGACCAGACCCCGGTCCAAGCGTGGCACCGCATACACCGGCTGGCACAAGTTACACTGAGTCTGGCGATGAAGGGAAAGAAACCGCAAGGCAAGGTGTGCCGGTGCATGAGGAGTTTGTCGAGAGCCCTGTCCTGGGTCTCCATGAGACCTCGTTGCCACAGTCTACGTCTGCTGGTCTACTCCGGCGCGATTCCAAGCTGGAGGAGCCTGTCGGGGGATTATTTGAGGAGGCGTCTCGTGAGATTTCGTCACGGCAATCATTTACGGAACCGAGCGAGCCGCGGACCTCGCCTTCCAGAGGACTGCCTGCAGTCCAAGAACTCCCCGAAGCCGAAAAAGCAGCCGCTACTGGCGCGGCCTGGCCGGCAGATGAGCCCAACCGCGACAGCGGCTTCGTCACGGAGTCTCCTCCGCGACGCCCAAGTCCGAACCGCGCGGAGGAAAAAATCCGAGACAGTGGCGTGGACAGTGGTGATTGGCAAGATTCGACACACATGCAGACACCAGAGGCGCGCAGTCGCGAAGTCGAGAGACGACTGGGTCCCTCGCCATTCAATACACCGGTTCTGCAAGAGCCGTCTCGTCATGATGCGATGACTCCAATTGCCGACCCCGAGAAGAAGTTGCGCCGATCGAACAAAGACTACGGCGGGCTTGCCACAGCCGCGGCCGGTGCGACTATGCTGGCTGCTGGTGCTGCTCATGGGGACCAAGGACACGGCGGTGACCGACGAGCCGTCTCGGATTCACACGCCGCAACTGACGCCGGCTCCGGATCCGGATCGACCCTGGAAAGCGGACGGGCTGAACCGAGGCGATCCGTGTCCAACACCAGTTTGTCCCGCCAACGGACACCTGAGCCGCTAAAGTTGCGGCCTGAGAGTCCAGGCAGCATCTCGGGCCTCCGCTCCACCGCCACACCTACACCGCCACCGCTGAGGCGGGTCGATAAGCGCATGAGCGGAGACCTTCGAGCTCTTCGTCAACAAAACAACTCCACGCCGCCCGTTGCCAACGAGGCTCGTGTCCGTACAAAGGACATGGCCGACGTATACGTGAGTGTCTCTTAATGATTATGATGCTTTCATTTTATCTAGCTACAATTTTTTATGCATTTTTTATGCCTGATCGTTGCGTCTCTTATTCCTTTCGTTGGTGCTTTTTCCTTCTCGTTTGCCTTGGGCTCCTCCTCCCCAGCCACCCACACCAGTACCCTGTCTATACTTGCGACAACTACTACATGCACCACGGCAACTAACATTTCTTTGATAGGATGGATATGGCGAAGGTCGCTTGGGCTCGCCAAAGTCGCCGACAAGACCTCATAGCATGCGCCGTCGCCAGAGTATGCAGGTCCTCGAGCTAGAGTCTAGAGTAGAACAGCTCCTCGCCGAGAATCGCTTGCTGACCGAGGCTCGCAATCATGCCGAACAAAACGCCAACCGAAGCGCCACAGCCGTTCTCTCCGAACGCGACGCCGAAATTGATGCGCTGAAGCAGTCCCTACAATACTTGCAGAATGAGGTCAATCGCCTGGCCGAAGTCAACGAGGGTCTGACCAGCGCCAACGCTGAGCTTGCGAACAAAGACAGCAATCGCTACCCCGGCGTTGCCGCTTATGGCGATGGCACACGCAGTCTAGAAGGGCCGGACGGCACCCCCATGCAAACGCTGGAAGAAAAGGATGCCGAGATTGCCAGCCTGCGCGAGCAACTCGAAGCTGCCAAGGAACAAGTTCGTGAGATGCAGCGCCAAATTCTCGCTTCAAAAGCCGGCGACTCCGACTTCCTCAACATCAGAGACGAAGACTACTTTGACAATCGCTGCCAACAGCTCTGCTCCCATGTTCAGCAATGGGTCCTCCGCTTCTCCAAGTTTTCCGACATGCGCGCCTGTCGCCTAACGAGTGAGATCAACGACGAAAAGACAATTGACCGCCTAGATAATGCTGTCCTGGATGGCTCTGACGTCGATGTCTATCTCAACGACCGAGTCAAGCGACGAGACATCTTCATGTCCATGACCATGAGCATGATTTGGGAATTCGTCTTTACTCGATATCTGTTTGGCATGGACCGCGAGCAGCGCCAGAAGCTCAAGTCTCTGGAGAAGCTTCTGACCGAGGTCGGCCCGCAAAATGCCGTCCGTCAGTGGCGTGCAGTCACGCTGACGCTCCTCGCCAAGCGCGCTAGCTTCCGGCAACAGCGCGAACTCGATACCGAAGCCGTGGTCCAGGCCATCTTCCAGACGCTCTGCAAGATCTTGCCCCCACCAAGCAACCTAGAGAGCCAGATCCAGTCGCAGCTGCGCCGCGTCATGCGCGAGGCCGTCGACCTCTCGGTTGCGATGCGCACCCAACGCGCCGAGTACATGATGCTGCCGCCCCTGCAGCCCGAGTATGATGCAGACGGCGAGCTCGCGGCGACGGTGCAGTTCAACGCGTCCATGATGAACGAGCGGAGCCCGCAAAACAAGCAGTCCAACGAGGAGATTGAGGCCAGCAACGCGATCGTACGCGTTGTCCTCTTTCCCCTGGTTGTCAAGAAGGGCGATGATGCTGGTGTCGGCGACGATGAGATTGTCGTCTGTCCCGCGCAAGTTCTTATCGCACGCGAGCACGCAAAGCGCCATGTAACGGTAACGCCCTCGAGCGATGCGGGCGGCGCGTCGCTTCTTGGCGCACCCAGCCGCCTCAGCGTCAACACCGAACCCATGCTCAGCCAGGTCGGTTCCTAGTTTCGACTCGTCGCATTCATATAATATTCCTCTACCACCAGGAGGCACCTCCCCAGCTTCTTTCGGTGGCATGTCTTCACCGCTTCTTCTCCATCATCTTCTTCTGTTTATCTCTTTCGGGGTTTATCAGTATATACGGTATATCGGTGTTTTGCATATACAAAATCATGCAAGGGGTCTTTTTTCTTTATGTTTTGGGTTTGGATATATGCAGCTACAGATTTGCATCTAAAAAGTGACCATGTTGATAGGACGGGAAAACGTGTACTTGATGTCAATTTTTCTTTACAGTTTGGAATGGGTGTGGAGCGATGCTTTACTTTTTTCTACATGAGATGGTAATTTTATGATATTTCCCCGAAGCTGAGTACTCTGAATCCAAGTACGACACTTGGCCGCCGCAGTAATGTACAGGGCCCAGAGAAAGTCCAGGTAAAAAAGACTTTCCGTAGAATCATTCTCGTCTGCAACTAATGTAAGTAAGTCTTTTCTAGAAACCGCTGGTGGATCCAGATCAAACCCATGAACAACAATCAACTGACGGACCAGTTTCAACGGACTGCAATTATACTTTGTAAATTAGAGTCAAAATGGTCGAAATCAAATATTCATCATCCCAGGCATAAATAGCAGAGCCTCCCTCTCAATCTACACTGCTTGCAACACCATCGACCACCTTTTCGACTTGATACTATACCTACCTACCTGCCTATCTACCTACCTACAACCACTGCAAACAGCACGTTTATATCAGCTTCCAAGAAGCGAAAAGAAAAACAGAACACATACTGATATTTTAGCTTCATGGAAGACTTTTTAAGCAGCCCATCCATTCTCACCAAAGTTGGGCAAGGCTTCTGCGGCACCGTTTGGTCACACAGCGAAGCAGTCGTCGTGATCAAACGCGCCGACGGCGGTCCAGGACGCTCCCTGCCGAACGAACATTACATCCATGGCCGAATCCTGGCAGCCGCGAGAACATTTCGGGAGCGTGAGAATAAGGGTGAAAGAGACGCCGGGAACGGAGAGCATGAGACGCACCTGAATGAAGACGGCGACAGAATCAAGGTCAACATTCCCTCGAACCTCGGGTTCCTGGAACAGACATCGACCCTGTGGAGCAAAATCCTGCCAAGATTACCGCAGCGCTTTACGGCGTGCGAGGCGCTGGTGAGCGAGAGGATCCCGCCGATGAGCCTAGCCGTGCGCGAGCTCCTGGCCGGCCGGTACTGCCCCAGCAGCCCGGACCGGGCCCTGCAGCTCGCGCGCGACCGGGCCAACGAGAGCTGCCTCGTCCGGCCGTACCTGGGCCGACGACGACCCCGGCAAGGCGGCGGCGGCAGCGCCGGCGGTGGTGGAGCTCCGAGGCAGCGCTTCTTCAGCCTGCGAAACTTTCCGCTGCACGTCGACCAGATGGAGGAGCTGGGCTTGCCCGCGGCGGCCTACGCGACGGCCATGGCCGACGCGCTCGCCTTCCTCCACTGGACGGCCCGGGTCGACGCTTGCGACGTCGAGTTTGTCCTGGCGGGCCCGCGACCACCGTCCTCTCCGTGGTTCTCCTCCTCCTCCTCCTCGCTGTCCATCGGCGGCGCCGTTGATCTCTCCTCCTCCTCCGCGTTCGGCCCTCACAGCATCCGGATCCTCGACTTTGACTGCTGCAGGCCGCTGGAGATGACCGGGGAGGGGATGCGTCGCGCGGCGATGTGCTTCTGGCGCAACGACCCGTTCTACCCGCGTCCGGGCTCGCAGGTTGAGGAGGACCGCTGGATGTGGGACGTTTTTGTGGTCAGGTTCCTGGAGAGTAGTGCCCGCTTGCTGCGAGACGAGAGCGACAGTGTTAAAATGCTGCCAGTGATGTTGATCCAGACAATTCGCGAGAACCGGGACACTTGGACAAAGGGGGCGACTGATTAATCAACGACAACTCACTATTGACTTTTCTCCTGTTACTGTTTCATCCGTGGCAGGGCAGTACTTGTCGATCGAAGCCATTGTTTTTTTTATCAAAATATGATCTTGGGCGAATAGGATCCAAATAATCTTATTTATCTATAGAAAATCACGGTGCCTATTTGGCAGCATCTGGTATCATGAAATCATATTTCTGTATGTAGCCTTTCAAGGTGTGCACTGTTCTGTCGTTAACCTCGGATGAAGCGATTTGAAGGAGCAGAAGCTCCATCGCGCTCAGATTTTAACGAGTCTCGGAGTTGAGACATGCAAAACACATCTGCCTCTCCTGGGCGGCTCTCAGCCAAACTTCCGGCCGTCATTACCCGAGGGGTGGCATCTTGAATCAGATGCCGCCACCCCTGCAGCTGCTTCTGCATCTCCGCCGCCGCCTCGGGGCTCACGTGGTCGCGAACCAACCCCGTCGCCCACTGCAGGTGCGTGTCACGCCCCCAGTGTCCCTCGTCGAGATCCAGGGTGACAGCCGCAATGACACTGCGCAAGACGGTCGGGGATATCCTCCCGACGAGCGCCATCTGGTAGGCGACGGCTCGCCGCGCGCGTCGAATCCGTTGACTCCTGCTCAGCGTGGCGCTCGAGGCGTACAGTTCGCTCAACAAGTCAATGAGTTCCATCTTGGATTCGACGGTGCCGCCTTGAGCCTTGATAGCGCGCCAGGCAAACGATTCTGCTTTGGGATATGCCATGAATGCCTCGAAACTCTCCTCCTTTGTCTTGCCTGGCGATGCACAAAGCAGGTGGTTGCCGTGCTTGGTATCGTTGGCAGCAATGTGAAGTGCGATAGTAATGTCCATCTTCCCGGATGCATTGGCAACGGCGCGAAGCATCTCGGCGCATGGAGTCTCTGCGTGAGCAGCCATTAGTCCCTCAATGAGATGCCACGTCTCGCCAATGCCGGCAAGGAATTTACATAGCGAGGCCACCTTGGTGTCGGCCTTCTCGGTAGTTGATAATGTCTTGGCAAGGAGCGCCCATCTTTGCGGCAGACTGTCGTAGAAATTCCAACCGGCGACGCGTCTGTGGGCGTCTTTGGAGAGCATCTGGCGACTATGTAAGTGGGCAACTGCGAGTTGCCAAATTCGGTAGCCATTGTGATCCAGAACTCGCTCGGAGTTGGTCTTGTATATTTTAATAAATGATTCCGTACTTTGGCGTGCATCGTATGCTTGAACAAGGAGCCACGCAAATGAAACCTTCATTCTTGTGTCCGCGTCGCATCGTGCATTCCGAATATACTTGTTCATCCTGGTGAGCAACGCTAGCCTTTGGCCGACGTTAAGCTGCCCGAGGGCACTTCCAATCTTTGCACAGCACCATTGCCAAGCCGGGTTGCGATGATCTCGTGTCGCCTGTGCCTGGATAAATGTCTTGATGTATGTGAAAAGAACATCGTCGGAAATGGTTTTCTTGACGGCCTCGGGCATTGTGGTAAGCAATCTGTTGAAGCAGCTGACGTCGTGAAATCGGCCGTTGATGGCCGCGACAAAGTTGAACATGGCTGCCCACATCTCATCCGGTACAGCATGAGATCTGCTGAGTTGCGTAGCTTCCAGGGCTTCTGCGATAGCGGACCGGATCATGGAAAAAACCTTGCTGTTGATCCCCATATCTGTAATGACTTGGCACGAAGCTGAATCAAAAGGATTCAATGCCACGAGCATGTTTTCGGTAGATACATGTCCAATCAGGATGCCTTCCTGAACCGTCACACAGAAATTCTGACAGATGTCTAAAGCTGCGTTTGTATCTGTGGTGGTAAGAGCGGATATTTGGAGGCGCAAGTTCTCTGTGGTTTCTGAAAAGCTGGGATATTCGTTGACGTCTGTTGGAGGTAGAATGAAGGGCTTGTCGGCGTCTGACATTTCCAGCCATTTGAGAAATTTGCCCCATAGATTTGGTATCGATATTTGGCGCGAGTTGATCCGTCGCTGTTCGGGAGTGGTGGGAGGAAACCACTGCAATGTCGCATTCGACAGTACTTCAATATGCCAGGTCGGTACAGGGTGTGCATGGGGATGCATGGCGCCAGTGAGGTTTCGCTTCCCGAGTCGCCGTCTGCTCTCCAGCGGCCCCCTATGTGACATTATACGTCGGCGTTGGGATGCAATGCGTTGTGGGTGTCGTTCGATGGCATGTCGAAGCATCTTGTCCGCGACTGAGGTTTGATTGCGGCTTGTCGCAAGACTGGCAGCGCGCCCGCACGGCGCATGGTATTGTGCTGCCATTGCCGAAGATTTATGTCGTTTTTGATGTCATTGCTATAGTTGACGGATAGTAGGAGTCGAATTGATATGAATTAGCCGAGTTGTCGGGGTCTTCCTTGATAAATACCTAGCGTCCAGTGTTGAGTGAGGTTCGGGGATCGCTCCTGTTGGAGGAGCAGCTCTCAGTAGCTGCAGGCGAATAGTTTTTCCGGCGGCCGAGCCGGGTCTGGCACAAGCTATCGATAATGATCGGCGCTGCATACGAAGAAGAAATTCCGGAAAAGAAAAGGCTTCGAATAGCACAGAAATACATACTAATTTAAATTCCATGTCTTTTTTTTTTAAAAAAAAAAATATTTGTCTGACGTTTGTTTGCCTGACATTTGAAGCGTAGCATGTCGTCACACTCGTTTCCATCCTACCTAGCTTTTAGTGGGTGGACGCCTTGACATTTCAGTGACGACAACCCAACTCCTTCACTCCCCAAAGGCCAGATAGCAATCTTTCAAATAGAGCTTCGGCCCACGAAAAAGCTCGTCAATGGCCGAAAATGTATAAGCCCGCGCCATTGCGGCCGAAAAAGACGAACATCACACGCACGCGAACTGGATGTTTGGATTGCAGGGCGCGGCGAGTGAAGGTACGGGAAGGTCTTTCTCTTGAGGCACAGCTCTCTAACATTTCCTTACAAGTGCGACGAGAAGGTCCCAATATGTGGAAGGTGTGAGCGATTAGGGGGTGAATGCAGCCGGAGTGCACCCTTGAAGTTCTCTCTAGTGTACCACTCTGGTGTCGCTGAGAAGCGAGGCACCAAGAATGGAGGAAGGGTGAGGGGGGTGAAGTCGGCAACGGGACACAAAATCCCGGACAATGGGACCAGTTCGTATGAAGAGATGACGGTCAAACCTTCCGTCGATTTAGTGCCAAGGTCGACGCCGAGTGAAGTGGCTCTTTCTTCTCCAACTCTACCGCAAGCCCTCCTACCACGGTTCGACGCTGCTGAGGCTGCCAGATTCTATTCAACGACATGCGACTGGCACTGTATCGCCCCGTTTGCATCGGTTCTTTGCACTGACGGCACTCCCTCCCTGGAATCATCACCACTTTTCATGGATATGATGGTGGCCGTGTCTGCCAGCCATCTAAGCCGGACGTCGCCGAGACGAAGGCTACTGACGTGGTCCAGCACACCCGAACATAATTTTCGACCCGATCCAGGGCACGAAGCCGTCAGTCAGGAATTCTATGGTTCAGTCATGAAGAAGATGGCGCGTTGGAGCGAGCATGAATTTGGCGCGCGCCCTGTCCTTGGCTTGGCGCTCATTACCCTGTTCTGTCTCATTGAATCATCAATGGGCTCGTTTCAAACCTTTGCGCTGCATCACGATGCTGCGACAAAACTTCTCCAAAACTATGCAGCGGGGTCCCTGGCCGAGAATGGTCCAGCCGAAGGTGTCCTGGGACCGCTTGTCGAGACTCAGATGCAAATGTGGTGGCGCAGAGTATACTTTGGCACGCTTAGCTTTCACAGACATCGGCCAAAAGTCTCACTCCATCCTTCATTCAGAGGCTTAGCAGGTTTGACCTCCCGGCGCACGTCCATTCTTCTCATGCTTTGCGAGGCACATCGCATTAATAACGCGGCTACTATTGCACACTGGGACGCTCTTTGTGAGGCGAATGCCCCCATTCCCGAGGCGGAGGAGAGCGTAGGAGAGGTGCAGTGGGACAATGGTTCCTTCGCGCAGCTCATCAGCGACGAGAAAGCCCGACTTGATGCATGGTGTCAATCATGGCCGTTTCCCGGCGGGATAGGGGTCAGCCGAGCCCCTACTCCAGCCACCACGGTGCGACTAGAGGTACATCCGCTGTATATGGCATCTCATCAAGACGCCATGGATGCTGCATATTATCTTGCAGCAAGAATACTCCAATCAGCCGGGCCTCTGACAAGCTTATCCATTGGACGCCCAGAGGAGATCCGTGGCTGCTATGCTGAAGTTGAGTCTTGGATCCTTCTCCTCCTTCGTGTCGTGGCTGGTATGGACTGGCAAGCGTGTGTACGACTCAATATGTATACCATTGGTGTCACGGGAATATTGATCGCCTGCCTGCTTCGCTCTCATGATCCTCATCTAGGGCTGTGGTGTCGGGAGTGGCTTCGGAATCGCTTGGACGGAAATAGTTTCGAGGAGGGGAGTTTTCCAGTGCTTCAGACGGTGAACATCATACAGCTGATAAATGCAAAGCGGAGCCAAGGGCACGATGTCTTCGGCCTCTTTCAGACGGTCGAAGATGGCGGCGGATCGGGCAAGTTTGGCTCATATCAAAGTCAGGCACTATCGTCCTTGCTACTCTACAGCAGATGCAGGGAAACGGGACGGCTCTATTCGCATCTTATTTCTATGTGAATTATCAGACTCATACTTACCTGGCGAGCTACTGTGAGCATAAAGTTCTCCCTGTTGGTCGCCTCGGCTTCCATACTGGCTTCTCAAATCACCACCCGCTCGCTCTGCACCATACATCAATAATCTCCGTTTCAGCCCCGGGTGTATCCGAGTCTACCACCAAGTACCACCCATACAACGCGCCCGTGATACAGGCGTGGTTGGGATAGATGCGAATGCTTTGACCAACTCTGAGGGGCATTTGGCCAGGGCCCGCATCAGAAGAGCCACTATCCCACGAAAGAATTGAATGCTCTTGGCTAACCCGGCTAACAATGAGTTTGCGCTCACCAAGAGCTTCTGACGGGAGGATCGAGCGACCCACGACACCCCATCCTTTGTACGCTGCACATGGCTCTCTCCCAAGGGCAAGGACGCCAGCAGCGACGAGTGCCTCTGCTTGCTTGCGCTCGCCATTGTTGTAGACGCTGCACACCTCTGACACGACGGAGATGGCGATTTCGTCTTCGCAATTGCCAAGGTTTGCCCTGCACCTGGTTGACAGTTGCTGCATGTCGAGGATAGAGTATACACCAGCGTGCAATTCGAGGCTGGTTCGAATACCGTGCTGAGCTCCATCACTTACAGATTGCATGGCGGCGCGGAGAGACTGCGCAGCCGGTGACAACTCGCCATCTCCATCGAGCAGGTTTTCAACGGCTGAGACTTGGGGAGAGGCGCCTACGCTGATGAAAAGTGTTTTGCTTGTGGGGAAATGGCCATGGTTTGTCGCCAGGGCGTCCATGCAACCTGTGATCTCCGCCTTGAGATTTGCCATGGCCTGGGCAGGAGTCGAGTCATTGTAGCTGAGGCTGCTATGGGAGTATAGCCCGACGAAGTCGACTATGCCCTCCGCGTCCAGGGCGACAAGGTCTGAAAGAAGGCTGTCCTTGTTCAATCCCCAAGGAGGCAGCCCTGCGCGGTGGTAGCCGGTGTCAACCTTGACATAGACACCGGCGGGGAACTTGGCCTCGTCATGAAATTGAGACACGAGTTTCAGCTGGTCGGCGTGATCAACCAGGACGGAGAGACTCTTTGGTCCCAGCTGCAGCCCAAGCGCCGCCAAACGACTGACCTGGGACCGGGGCAGAGGGATGCCGTACAAGACATTGACTTGTCGGCCCTGTTGCTGGTACTCTTGGAGGAGGGGCAGCAGATGCTCAATCTCGGCGATTGTCGAAGCGACTAACTTGACAAGCTTTGCTTCCCCGACCTGGAGCCTGGTGCCTTGCACCGTCTATTGTCAAAGTTATTAATGCCTTGCTTAGAGTCGTGTTCTGTCACTCGATGCTGTACTTACCTTGTGTGTTTTGACATGGGCCCGAAAATCGACGCCTAGGGCTTCAGTCGCCGCTGATAGCGACTCGCAGTGACGACGCATCTTGGCTTGATCGAGAACCAGAGCAGGCTTAGGCACGTTGTAAATGTCCTTGCCAATGTAGAATTGACGGAGGCTCTCCGAGCTGGGGTTCAGTCTCTGTGGGACGGACATTGCAGCGTGCTGGGCGTGGCTACCGCGGTGTGGTGAGCTGTGGTGTGGTAGTGTAAGGAAGTAATAGCCAGTTGTCTGCCTCTTGAACTTCGCAGATGCCTTGCCTCGGTATATATACATGGGATCCTTTTCTATTCGCCGGTGAGCTCCGAGTCGATAGGAGCCGACTTATACATTTCTCATCAAGACCAAAGTGGCGCTAAACCCAATGGAGTGCGCGAGAACGACGAGGCACACAGTGTGGTGGAGATGTTGGACATGGCCAACTTTAGTCAAAGTTGTTAGTGATGCCGGAACAACAGGATTTGTGCAGTCAGGTGAACAAAAAGAAGGCGAGCCTGAAAATGCCTCGCAAAGAAGTGTCAGCTAGCGGTTTTACGACATTTGGTTTCCGAGTATTTAAGTTGGTAGGGTCGGAAGTGTCGCTCTCCATCATTTCTCGCATGCCCTGCACTGCAGACTCTCCGCGATACTGAATCATACACGCGACCAAATATGGCTTCTTCTACATCTGTTCATGGTCCTACTGACGCGGATTGGCGTCCCAAGGTCGTTATATTCGACCTCTTGACCGCCCTCCTAGACTCCTGGTCTCTCTGGAACGCCTCTACGACGTCCGGCACTGAGGACGAGGGCCGTCGGTGGCGCGCCCGCTATCTCGAAATCACCTTTGGCCAGGGCGCCTACGTCCCGTACGAAGACCTCGTCAGGCAGGCCGCCGCCTCCGCCGGCGTCGCGCCCTCCGCGCCCGCCACCCTGCTGCGGAACTGGTCCAGCCTGCAGCCGTGGCCCGAGGCCGCCGACGTGCTGACGCGGCTCCGGGCGGGCGGCTACCGGCTCGGCGTGGTGACCAACTGCTCGCGGGCGCTGGGCACCGCGGCGGCGGGGCGGGCGGGCATCGCGTTCGACGCGGTGGTCACGGCCGAGGAGAGCGGCTTCTACAAGCCCCGGCGGGAGGCGTACGCGGCGGTCCTGGCGGCGATGGGGGTCGAGCCCGGCGAGGCGCTGTTCGTGGCGGGCAGCGCGGGGGACGTCCAGGGCGCGACGGAGGCCGGCATGAGGGTCGTCTGGCACAACAGGGTCGGGCTGGCGGCCAAGGGGGCGGCGGTTCCGCTGCGGGAGGGCAGGTCGCTGGACGACGCGCTGAGGGGATTCGTCTGAGGAGAGCGGGTGAATCTGAAAATGTCAGGGGGGGAGGGAGGTGTTGTATATCTGTGTAGATGAATCTGCAGACGGTGTGGGGAGCTGCGAGTCAGTCACGGGCAAAACAATGGCATTTGCATCTATCTGCATGGTGTTTGCAGGTGGACGGCAAATTTGGGCGACAAGGATGGGGAGAGAGGGGTTCGTCGCTGATGCTGGAAGGGGAATAGTGTTGCTGGTGGAAGTGGAGGCCAAAAAGCGGGAGAGGAGAGGACTTCAGGGGAACGAATGAAGTACTTGGTAGACTAATACAGCGCATGAAAAACAAAAAGGAAAAGAATTGATGCGATGAGATGCGTAGAAAGTGATCTCATGTTTGTTTGATCCGAAAAGACCCAGATTAATGGCTTTTTTTTTAAGCCTCGGCCTAGCACCTCCTCTCCTCTCTACCTCCAAGGTACCACCTGTATCGCCTCCTGGGCGGAAATTGCAGTTGCCAACGCCACGACCCCCAGACATGTGCCCAGCTTAACAATGACCACCCAACTAATAATAAACAATCACACCTGGCTTCTCCTCCAAACATCACTTCCTGCAACCTCAATCACTTACCACGCGCCACCAGGGACTTGAGCGCTGGTTTCCGGGCTGCCCGTTGTCCTTGCTCTGCTCACGGGTGCTCGTCATATTACATATACCTAGGTACTACACGTCCATGATGCTACAAGCCAGCACCTAAAGCCGTCTCGACACCTCGCTACCGGACCCGTCAAGTGCCTGTGCGGTCGCAGCAACAACATTCCCTTTGTCCTACTGTTGTTTCCTTATATTCGATGACCATCCCAGTCGCTTAAAAACCCTCTCGCATTTTCTCTGTTTCTTTACAACCCCCCCCGACTCGACCTTTTCATGGATCCCGTCATCGACCAAGAGTCGCCCCTGGCCGACTATCTCAAGGGTCAGTATCGCCGTTCGCCTCCCAACCTGTTTCGTTGCACGCCGTCATTCGCATTGTTATCGCCTACCTAACCCCTCTTTCCAGGCCAGGATGACGAGTCTCAACAGGGCTGGGCCGAGGCCGACAGCCAGCCGGACCGATCAGCTTCAAGCCAATTCGATGTGTCGCCGCCTGGAAGTCCGTCGCAGTTCGCACCTACCGGAAGACCTCTTGTGAGACAACGATTCAGAAACAAGGCACCCACGCCGTTGCAAACCAGCGACGCGGCGCTCAACCCACTACGGGCGCTGCGCAGGAACTACTCGGTATGCTGTGCCACATTCCCCGCCGCCTCGTTCGATGACGCCTAACAGGTCGCTCCTAGGCCGCAGTCGCAGCCAGCATGGATAGGGCCGATAACGAGAAATTTCTAGAGCAGTTCCGATACATGATTATTGCGTCTCAGCTGCTTAGCGGGCATACGGTTGCGGCTCGCCGACATGCAGGAGCCGAAGCCCTGAGCGCAGCAGTCGAAAGCGATCAATCGCTCCTCTCAAACGAAGGCATTATCGCGTCGATACTGGGTGCTTTGGCTATCGCAGTAGTGCTTAGCTGGATTTTCGGGCAAAGGAAAGATTCATACGTTACCACAAAGCGCCTTATCTTCCTAATAGCCTTGCTGGTTGCCTCCGCAGTACTCGGACAGGTCCATGTACGACGACAATGGCTTCACTACAGACGAGAGCAATCATTATCTGAATTGAGCGGATTCATCATCAATTCGCACGAGTTCGACAGCGTTGTCGAGGCTACACTGGCCTTGGTCCAAGAAGTCGAGCTGGTCTCGCGAGGATATAGAATGTACGTTTGCTGCAACCTTGCCACGGCAGAAAGATGAGCTAACACACCGAGTAGTAGCGCGCCGCTTCCGCCGGTTAGCCGCATTGAAGACCGGTCGCAGAGCCGCAAGTGTGTTCGTCTGAGAAAAGTCCTGAAGACAAGTATGGCTCAGGTTCTTGAACTCTACGATAGACTTGCTACCCTGATACAAGGCTTCTGCGAGCAAACCGAACTTGAGAAATATTATGACATGTACGACATCAGCGACTTTGATATTCAAGATGCTCGCCAAGGCTTCACCGAAGCCGAGTTTGAAGACTCGGAGTCGTTACGCACCTTGAAAATCGTAGCCGCTAGATTCTATACGGAGCGGAAAATGCTACTGTGTGCCATGTTGGCCTTGGACGCCAGCGGAGAGAACAATGACCTTTTGCGCTGGACGGCAGCAGTGGAGGCCTTGCAAGAATTGAATAAGTCGACAAAGATAGCGTTCAAGAGAGTCCAGGACATTCTTAGCGAGGAGCAGTGTGAGTACCATCCGAGTCGCAATTACACATCCTTTGCTAAACTTCTGAAGCTTTCCCGATTCCACCAACACCCAAAATTCCATTGACCCCTGGCCGCGAACGCTGGCGTGCGCAGCTACGGAAGCTCGGATCTCTCTCCACTGGTATTCGCGGCTTGCAGGCCAAGCTGCACCTGCTGCGAGAGGAATCCGACAGAGCCCTTGACGACTCGACGGATATTTCAGAACTGGGACCAAATCTTATGGCCCAGTACGACTCCATCGGTGTCGACTTGAAAGAACTCATGGCCGCGTGGGAAGAAGGCAAGAATGCGCTCGCGGTCGGTATCGATAGGAACGAGAAACGGCTATCGTCTATGAGTACTCTGATGTCGCCGCGCAGCTCCATGAGCGGCATCACAGCTGCCGAAGACGGCACCGCGGCGGACGCGTTCAAGGCATTGACAGGCGAATCCCCCCCACGCTCAGAAAAGGGATCTCCGGTGGTAGATCAGGAGGTGTTTGAGGCGGTGGCCCTACCGAGACCCCGGAGCACACTCACCAGAGAGGAGCGCTTGGTAAAGATGAGGGAAGACCGAGAGCAAAAGACACAAGCTCGCCAGCAAATGGACGCCACGCGAGGCATGCTGCGTGAGCTCGAAACGGTCATCAACCTTCGTCCCAAGAACCGACACAGTACCCCGGCTGAGAAGACAACCCGGATTGTCTCCATGTAAACCTTGGAACGCTCTTTTTTTTTTTCATATTCGTTCTAAATATTCGACTTGCCCTTTCACAAACAACGAATCGACTTTCGCTTTTTTTTCCCTTACGGCGCTGGGGCGGTTGGATTGGATCATTGTTTCAATTTTAACGTATAGAACATCTGGTATAGTAGTACTTGGCTACTGGGCTTACGGTGCAACTTGACTTGGACTTTTTCGTTCATTTTTTTTTCCCTTTCTTTTTCCTTGACAACTTGAGTTGCAGCTAGCCACGGCGTCAAATTTTGACCAGATGGAAAAGCAGCTTCCAGTTGATTCAGCAGATGTGTATTAACAGTATAGGGACACAGGCCGAGCACATATAGTATCGTTCATACGAAGGCTGTTGAGACTTGCACTTGTATTTCTGGCAGGGCATGTGCCACAACAGGCGGCGGGATAGTGTATATAAGACTGAATTTTTCGCTGCCGTGTCACAGGGGGTGTGATTATGCCCAATTGCTGCTCTCAGTTTGAGATCGATGTTTTAACATTTTGAGAAACGAATTTAGAATACAAAATCTTGAATTGTTGAAACTTGGTGTGGTAATTAATCGCCCTTCCTTGCTTCATTGATAGAGGTGCCCCGCGGCGCGTGAAATTGGCGTTGGCGGAGGTCAGGTAGACCCCGCTGAGACGCGTCTCCAATATCCACCGCGTGTTAAGTGCCTGGCCCGTTGCACGTTTTCTGCACAACCCTTCCTTCTTCTCTTCCTTATAATCCATCCGTTTCCACGAACCTGCTCCTTCGTCTAACACACTTGCTGCATAACTCCGAATACTTTCTTCTCTCTTTGTACCATCACTCTCATATAATCACATACATCAGCCAGTCAGTTCACCCACCGCCCATCCACAGCGCGGGCAGTCGCAATGATGGAGCTAGCACGTTGTATACTGACGCGAATTATGCTTAGAAATGTTGGAGGCACGACTCGAACAAGCTAGCATCCTCAAGAAGGTACCAATTTCATCGCTACCGCGCGACTCCTCGGCACGGCCGCCCGTCTCTCGATCTTATTGCTAACCGGGCGAACGCGCACAATCACAGGTCGTGGACGCCATCAAGGACCTCGTGCAGGATTGCAACTTTGACTGCAATGACTCGGGCATCGCGCTGCAGGCCATGGATAACTCTCACGTGGCCCTAGTGTCGATGATGCTCAAGGCCGAGGGCTTCTCGCCGTTCCGGTGCGACCGCAACATCGCGCTGGGCGTGAACCTGACGTCGCTCACCAAGGTGCTGCGGGCGGCGCAGAACGAGGACATCCTGACGCTCAAGGCCGAGGACACGCCCGACGTGCTGAACCTCGTGTTCGAGAGCAGCGAGAACGACCGCATGAGCGAGTACGACCTCAAGCTCATGGACATTGACCAGGAGCACCTGGGCATCCCCGAGACCGAGTACGCGGCGACCATCTCGATGCCGTCGGCCGAGTTCCGGCGCATCTGCACCGACCTCTCGGCCATGTCCGAGTCGGTCGGCATCGAGGCCTCCAAGGACGGCGTCAAGTTCACGTGCAACGGCGACATCGGCAACGGCTCGGTCACGCTGCGCAGCCACACCAACGTGGAGAAGCCGGACCTCAACGTCGACATTCAGCTGACGGAGCCCGTGTCGCTGACCTTTTCTCTCAAGTACCTGGTCAACTTTTGCAAGGCCGCGGGTCTGTCGAGCCAGGTCAAGATTTGCCTGTCGAGCGAGGTGCCGCTGCTCGTTGAGTATAACCTGTCGGGCAGCAGTTACCTGCGCTTCTATCTCGCCCCCAAGGTAAGGAAACGTGGCTACGAGAGGATGTGTATGTGTGCTGACAAGTGGTACCTGTACAGATTGGTGACGAAGAGTAAGCGACCAAAGAAATAAAGAAATAAGACGCCGTAGAAATGGCCAGCAGCCACCGTCGATTCTGCAAGGAGGAATCGGAGCAATGGCGTATTGGGTTACCGACCAACGGGGCGCTGGGTACAGCCGGGTTCTTGGAGTGGCTCGCGTATTGACTACAAGTATACAAGAAGAAGACCGATCACTACAGAGACGACGGATCTCGAGAAGACGGAGATTATGGATGGAAAATACGGACTTGAGAAAGGCTCGAGCTTTAACAAGAGGGCGCGATTTTAGGTAGCTGAGTGTTTTTTGCTTGGTACTTTTGGGTGGGAGGGGCGTGCTCGGCGATCTCAGAGACTCTCACGATAATGAAATGAAACTTGCGCAAACTACAAGAAGTCGCTGAGGAGGTGGTAAAATGTGATTGGAAGCGGAAGTTGATGAATCATGAGTGACATTGTGATGAATGGATATATGCAGTACCTATGCTGGTAGTGTAGTGACGATGGCAGGTTTGCTGGTACTGGTGCAGTATAACTAGTATGTAAAACCAAACCACAGCTTGTGGTGGGGCAACAAGGGTCGAGGCGAGGTAGCCCAAGCTGGCTTCGTCGCGGCAGTGATTGTGCATACGCTGGGCTGAAGCCTGCATACAACTTTTGGCGCAAGCTTATGTTCTTCCCTGCTTCGTTTCTTCGCCGCCATTCCAACCCGGCACGGTCACGAGCAGCCACCGACCAGCTTCTGCCTCACTCTCACTCTCTCGCTCTCTCTCTCTCTCTCTTCCTCGCCCTCTCTCCCTCTCCCTCTCCCTCTCTCTCTCCCCACGCCAATCACCAACCTCTTTCGGCTTGTACGCGGGGTGCCGTCAAGCATCACCGCAGCCCATCTTCCTCCATCTTGGAGGGGTCGCACCAACAAGCCAGTAAGTAGCACAAGGGTACGTCAAAAAGACGGCCTGCAGCCTCGCTGCGTCCTGCAGGTCATTTTTAGGCTGAAGGGGGACATCTTTTCCTCGTCCATTTCCTCCCTTCCTGCCCTTTGTTCCATACTTACCCTCTTTCTCTCCACAAATTTGCAGGACAACTGCTCGTTGAGGCTGCCGCCACACGCTTTTGACGATACGATACATTTCCACTTTCTCTGTTTTGGGGCCGAGGGAAAAAATGTCCGCCGCTCCGATCGTGCCGCCCACGCGGGTTCTGGCCGTTGCTAGCCATGTGAGTGGTGCACCCGACAGTCAAGTCTTGTTTTTTTTTTTTTTCTTTTTTTGCCCTTCTCGCTAATCATCTATTCTAGGTTGTCTCGGGGTAGGTCGTTTCCGGATCAAGTGCGTGCAGATCTCGGGATACTGACATCCCGGCAGCTATGTCGGCAACAAGGTGGCCGTCTTTGTACTACAGTCATTGGGCTGCGACACGGCTGCCCTCAACACCGTGCAATTCAGTGGGTTCGAATCCGAAAAGAAGAGCACACGAGAAAAAAAAGAAAAAAGAATGAGAAGTTAATATTGGCAGGCAATCACACCGGTTACCGCCATTGGACGGGCACAAAAGCCACCGCGCAGGAGATTAGCGACTTGTACCGCGGCCTCAAGGACAACTACATCGATGACTTTGACATGATGCTTTCCGGCTACATCCCCGGAGCTGGGGGCGTCCTGGCTGTTGGAGAAATCGCCAAGGAGCTCAAGGCGGCCAACAAGGATCAGCCGGGAAACTTCTTCTGGGTGCTCGACCCGGTCATGGGTGACAACGGCAACTTGTATGTCGCCGCCGACGTCGTCCCCGCGTACAAGTCGCTTCTGTCTTATGCCGACCTGATCATTCCCAACCAATTCGAGGCCGAGTACGTTCAAGTCCTGCATTCCACTTCCCATTGTGTATTTGCGTCCTTTGCTGATCCATTCGCGCGTCAAAGACTTCTCTCCGGAGTCAAAATCACAGACATGGACAGCCTCGCCGCCGCCATCCAGGTCTTCCACGACACGCACCGCATCCCCCACGTCGTCATCACCTCGGTCAGCCTCTCCTCGCCCGACATCCCCGCCGACCACCTCTGCGTCGTCGGGTCCAGCATGACCTCGGCCGGCCACGCGCGCCTCTTCACGGCCGTCTTCCCCAGCATCGACTGCTACTTCTGCGGCACCGGCGACATGTTCGGCGCGCTCGTCACCGTGCGCATGCGCGAGGCGGCCACCGCGGCCGGCGTCACCGCCCGCGCCAGCTGGGCGAGCGACGACGACGTCGTGGCGCCGGCGGACCTGCCGCTGGCCCGCGCGACGGAGAAGGTGCTGGCGAGCATGCACGAGGTGCTGACGCACACGAGGGACGCGATGCCGGGCGTCGTGGAGCGCACGCTGGCGGCGATGCCGACGGAGGCGGAGCGCGGCGGCGAGAAGCAGAGGATGCTGGCGGGCAAGAAGGCGGCGGAGCTGCAGCTGGTGCGGAACTTGGACTGCCTACGCTCGCCGCAGAAGAAGATTGAGGTGCGTCCGTTTTAGAGCTGGTCTTGTGGGAGTTTGGGGGGGGGGCAAAGGAAAGAAAGGGATAGAAATATACGATACATGGTGCGGGATAGAAGACAAGCGCAATCTATAGTTGAGAAACATCTTTTGTTAGATATATGTAGTTGATTTGTTGTTTAAAATTCATTATCCATCATTGAGAATTTGTATGGCACATCTAATGCGTGTGGTGTATTTTCCTCCAGCCTGACCGTTTTGGTCCTGTCATCACGACAACGTCTCACCAAAACAAAAACGCCATGTATAACTATCCCCCCTCTGTACTCGCCTACTCCGTCGTCGTCGTCGTCGTCGTCGTGCCGTTGTAGCCGGTGCTGCCGAAGCCGCCCGCGCCGCGCACGCTCTCCTCCAGCTCCTGCACCTCGACGACCTCTGGCGTGACGATGCGCTCCAGCACCAGCTGCGCGACGCGATCACCCTCGGCGACGGCGTAGTCGGCCTCGCCGTGGTTGAACAGCAGCACCTTGACGGGGCCGCGGTAGTCGGCGTCGATGACGCCGGCGCCCGTGTCGATGAAGTGCTTGGACGCGAGGCCGGAGCGGGGGGCGATGCGGCCGTCTAGACGCCGAGGTTAGCAAACACCGGATTTAGGGAGAACGAAACAAAAAAAAAAGGAAAAAAAAAAAAAACGCACAGGTGTCGGCGGGAACGGCGATGCTTATGTCGGTGTCGACGAGGACCTTGCCGCGTGCGGGGATGGTGGTGGCGCGTGAGGCGTAGAGGTCGTAGCCGGCGGCGAAGGCGCTGCCGCGGGTGGGCAGACGGCCGGAGGGGGAGAGCTTCTTGACTTGCAGCGAGGGGATCGACATGGTGGTGGTGGTGGTGGTGGTGGTTGTGGTGGTTTCTTCCGTCTTGACGCGCTTGGCGGGGGGAGAGGAGATGCTGGGTACAGGTTCGGCGGCAGAGGACATTGTGTTGTGAGAGGAGGAAGTTGCGTGGTGGTGGGTGGTGGGTGATGGGTGACAAGTTGCGGTGGGCTGCTTGGCGATGAGAAGGAGACGCGTTGACGCGGGTCGGAACGCGTTGGCGTTTTTGGTTACTTAAAGAGTGGGGACATGGGGGGATGTATTGAGATGGGAAGTGCCCACGAATCATTCTCCTTCTTTTAGAATTACCCTACTAGATGCCATTTGACTTCTACAAACAGGAAAGTGGCAACAAAATCAATTGTATCGGCTCGCAACCCTCAAAAAGTGTTGCCCGTTACTCGAGCCGCTCCAGTCGTTCCCCAATCCATCGGCACATGTTGGGGGTGCAAGGCCAAGTTGGCAATCTCCGGCTGAATACTGATGTAGAATCGCGCAAACTCCTCCATCTGCGTGCGCTGCAGTGTACGGCAGCGGTGGGGGCCTGTCCTTGGCCTTTCTGCTCCCAATTTTGGCAACTCTCGAGCGCGTCCCCGTCGCTGACGCCGTCTTCCTCGCCACACCGGTCACTGCGTCAACATCGGCGCAAGGTTCGTCCCTCGACATCTCCGCCAAGGGAACCTGCCCGGATGGCGAGGTCCGCGTCAGCTATTGGGAGCAGGCCAACTGCCAGGGCAAGTGGTTCGGCTATGGCTGGGCGAGCCGCGGACAGTGTTGGACGCTCTGGTCGGGAGGTTGGGACTTGAAGTCGTTGTACATCTTCTGCGCCACCAAGGAAAGCGACTGTGTTAGTCAGGGCATTTGCACCATTGATTCCCTGCCCAACTCCAGGGTCTGCTAGCTGCCCAAGTATCTCCTATTCGCTTCTCTAATTTCTAGACCTGTACTGAAACTGTTTCCAAAAGCGTGCTGGTCTCTATGCGCCAGATGCCGTCTCACATGTATCCTTGATAAACGTGTATTTCTAAACACAAATTTTCTTTCGGCTTCTAGACTGTAACTGTTACCTTTTTTAATTCATTCTTTGTGATTTTGCTGGTCTCAGCCTCCAAGCGTGAGACAACATCCAGATGCACGCTTCTCGCAACGACTGGACACTTGTGAGGGCTATAATACTCAAAAGGACCCTGCACTTCAACAGCCCTGGGATGCTGGAGATGGATGTCCGCGCCGCCGCGGATCAACACCTCGACGATTTCACCAAACTTAAGCTCCGCAGCGAGATATACAGGGCGGCCGCAAAAGTACTGCGGCCGCGGTAGATGCAACTCGGAAGCGACCTGTCGCGGGTGCCCGCAGCAAAGAGTGTGATACGCGACATTGGGATTTGCGCCGTGGGCCAGCAGCAGGCGCACAAGTCCCACGTTCCCAAGACGAACGGCGCGGGCGAGAGGTGCTGTAAAGTGAGCGCCGTTCTCCAGCCGAGGATCGGGGCCCAAGACGCCGCCATAGTAGTGCGGTCGCTGCGGCCACTTGGGGTCCTCAAACTCACACCTCGCAGAGCTGGCGAGGAGAGCTTCGACCATCGGATGGTCCTCCTGCTCCACAGCGAGACACAACGCCCTGGTAGCTGCACACCTTTCCGTTTTACCGGCCAGCCGGCGCACGAGAGCGAGATTTCGACGCAACACGGCCGTGATCAGAGGAGGGCCGTGTTCCGGATACCCGGCGAAGTTGATATCAGCCCCTTGTTCGAGAAACAAGTCCACAAGATCCATTCGTTGATGTTCTATGGCCCACTCAAGCGGTGTGACCGGAATCTCCATAGCACGATGTGGTTCTCGCATAAGATACGTATCATATATCTCCTGCCACATAAGAACTATCGCGTCGAGGTCTGCACCACGATCGAGAATCTGGCGAATTATCTCTGCACTACACTGCATTTTGAGGGCAACTGCAAGCGCCCTCGTTAAGAAAAAAGGGGCGCAAGATTTGGCCCGCGGCGAGTTGGGCGGCGAGTTGGGCGGCGAGTAGACATAGCCAGGTGAATAGTAAGGCTCGCTGGGTGCTCCCAGTTCCGACAGTCGCAGCTTCCACCACGACAATATTGACTCCAGGTGTTCAAGATCATAGAGCTTAGCTTGCTCGCTTGACAGAACGCCTTCTCCGGTTACAGAGTTGATGAAACGAAAGTCTGCGACCGTGTCATCCCAGACAATCTGCCATGCTGTGTCTGGAGGCGTTGGGCTGGAATAAATTCGTTGCGCTTCCTCGCTGATCATCACACCCAAGGTTTTCCAAAAGAACACCCGGCCCATATCTACTTTTTGGTAGAGCACGCCTTGAGAATTCCGCCGGACTGGAGACCTTGACCGCCCATCTCGAGGCGTAAGGGCGAGCACGTCACCGTAGCTGCTAGACCTGAAGACATTGGTGTCTCTGTCAGCCCATTCTTGCCGCCCTATGCTGTGGAAAAAGAGTGACTTAAAATCTCTTCAACACCATTTGCACCTAAGCGCTTCTCGGGCTCGGGCTGCAGAAGCATACTCAATAGTTCCTTGGCCGAGGCGGAAAGACGACTCGGGAATGACGGGCCATCCCCGCCCTTCTTCCAGCCATCTTTCTCGGCAGCAGAAAGCCAGGGGGGGAGGCCAGTAAGCATCTCATACAAAAGAACGCCGAGATCCCACCAGTCCGCCATCTTCGTTCGGGGAAGACCCTCACTGAGTTCCGGCGCCTGGAACTCGACTGGCGCCGCGTGTGTCTTTGTCTCGAGAACGAAGGCCCTAGGCGCGCAGAGGCAAATGTGGTCAAAACAGTCCAGCATGACATTTTCTGGGCGTAACCATGCAGTGGTGTTATTTTTATGAAGCCATTCCAACGCGCAGATGAGTTGGGCCGCGTATTTCCTCACCCGTGATTCGGTAAAGCGTCGCTCTCGTTGAAGGTGGACGAAGAGATTTCCGCCGCCCGAGGTGATTGTGACCAAGTAAAACAGCGTGTTTTCCGCTTGGTAGACAGAGGTGACCGGACTAATGAACGGCGCTGCTCCATGCGTTGCATCGAGCAAGTCGGTTCGAAGTGGCGATTTGGCAGTGGATCGAACAGCCACCAGCGCATACCTTGGACACTTTCGATCCCGCACGTGGACGACGTCACCTGGGCTGTGTTTGCTGGCAGTCAATGAAGAAAGGAGCTTCGACAGGGGCGGAAATTCCTGAGGGGAAAAGGAGAGCTTCAAAAAAAGCAAGCCTTGGCCATGATCGCTGTCGACTCGCAGGGATTTGTGCGTCTGTAGCTGCAACCGCTCGGTGTGGAAAGAGCAAAGAAGAAGGGTTGTTTCAGACCCGTGATTTTGCGCCATTACATGTACAGTAATCTTCGGGGTATCCTCATACACCCAGTAATGAAGAACGGACTCCGGTGACGTCCACAAAGCGATTGCGTTAGTTCCTTCATGCTTGAAAAACCGCCTCTGTGACTGCAGAGGCCAGTCACTCCAATGGGAAGCCGCTGAAGATCCTTGGTGCATACCACATTCTACCGCGGCGTAGATTTTCCAGGCGGTACCCTCCTGCAAGATACCGAAAGAATCTGAGGTGCTTTCATCAGAGGGCAGAGAAAAGTGCGCGCAAGAGAGTGTTACAGTTAGAATGCCGCGACATCGTTTGGTCGTTGAGGGCCACAATGGGCGACGGTCTGTGGCAGCTGCAGTTAGTCAGTGCTGCATACAAGTAAAGATGACACCTTGAATACCATGATCATCAGATGAAGCATATTCGGATGTTTGGCTTGTCATGATTGGCAGAGTTGGTGATGATGTTGGGGGGAAAGAAGCGTCCCCGCTCGCAGCGCCTGTTTGCAGGGGCACTTTACCTACATTCAGGCCGCCTTCATACGGGGCCAGCCTCGCTGCTTGACCGCCTATATTTCAATTCAAATATAGCATGGTACAATAGGAGTGTTTCTATGAAATGTTCTTCTCGCTGCGGTCCCACGCTCCAGGGCGCCGTGACGCCACACACTCCAGAGGTCGCCCAAAGACTGCACGGTGTCAGGCCTTTCACCATCGGGTCGCCGAGCAGACTGCTCCTGCTTTATCCCATGGCCTTTAAGGAAGATCGGACGATATCTTCCAATGGGGAGACGGTCACGGCTCACTCGTTTTCCACCTTGGCCGAGGCAGTGGACTCGGACAACTACCCTGGAGGGGGCCAGAACCAGCAAAAATCCCGGCTCGACTGGGTGCTTCCTAAATCGGCAACTCTTGATCATGAGCTCTATCATTTGACAGGCAAGGACGACACGTCTGATCCTAGCTGTAAGTGTGTACTTGGGGAGAAGGCGGGGAGGAGAAAGACAAGAAACAAAAGACAGTGATGAATGCCTGAAACGCGTGCTCTATTATAGAGTACTTCCCCAATCTAGAGACTGACCTATTTCCACAAGCCAATTAGCATGGCAAGGGATTCGAAGAGTGCGTAGCAACGTTTGTCCTTGAACAAGCATTCTCCTTATTACAGTGCTATTAACAGCTTTTCGGCCCTATGAACTGCTTATTTGTGATACTTTGCCGGCCGTAGCTTTTCGTCCGACTTCCTGCTCGATGTATCCTCCTCATCGTCATTCTCGCTGTCCGCGTCGTCCAGCGCAAAGTATTCCTCGTTCTCCCCGTCCCTCCAGTCCGCCGCCTTGGCCGTGGCCTTGGCCCGGTCCTGTCGTGCCCTCCTCCTGGCCGCGTACACGACGGCCACCAGCGCCATCATCTCCGTCGCGATGAGCGCGACGAGCACCAGCAGTCCCGGCCGGCCCAGGCCGAACAGCATCGCGCCCGTGACCGCGTTGGCCCAGCCGCCGAGCAGGATGCCCCAACCGAGCGCCATGTGCGCGTACGAGACCCAGGTGCGGCGGCGGATGCGCACGAAGCGGACGTGGTGCCACCAGCCCGACGCGGCCTGCGCGAACAGCAGCGCGAAGACGGCGAGGCCGACCTTTTGGTGCGCGGAGCCGAGCAGGTTCCCGCGGCTCATGTAGATGCCGAACGCGGCGGCGACGGCGGCGACGCACATGGCGCTCGCCTGGATGGCCCAGTGGTACTTGAAGGCGCGGTCGAGGCCGGAGCGGATGCCGACGACGCCGAGCGGGAAGAGCGTGAGGAAGGCGAGGAGCATGAGGAAGCCGTGGGCGTGGGCGGCGGGGCGCGCGCGCAGCCGCTGGAAGAAGGTGGGCGGCTTGACGGTGATGTGCGTGGCGGCGGCGTTGATGTGGTCGTGGCCGGGGACGACGGCGGGAGGGCCGGCGGCGTGGTGCGTCGAGGCGGCCTGCAGGTTGGCGTAGAAGTTGCCCCAGCCGCTGGTGCCGACGTGCTTGCGCAGCGGCTGGTCCCAGGCGTGCGGCGCCATGTCCTCGATGCCGTTGAAGGCCCAGATGAGCGGCTGCGACGTGGCCTCGGCGTCGACGGGGTGGCCTTGCCAGTTGGTGCATCCGTAGCACGCGAAGCGCACCAGGCCGACGTGCGTCCCGTTGGCGCCGGCGCGCCACTCGCCGGCGCCGAGCTGCTGCACGAGCACGCCGTGGTTGAGGCTGGGGTTGTCGCGGGAGAGCACCTCGGGTGGCGTGTGGCCGTTGCCAATCTCGACGCCGCGGGCGCTCACAAAGGGGCCCTGGCCGGTGAGGGGGTCCCCGTAGACGACGAACATGAGGGACCCGGACATGACGGCGCCGGAGCCGATGGCGAGCCAGCCGGTGCTGGCGAGGGCGGCGTCAGCGGGCCGGGTCACCTCAACGGAGACGAGCATGTCGTGGGCCGAAGTGGAATGGTTGTGGTACATGCTGGCGGCCATGCAGAACCGCGGCCCTTGGCGGTCCCAGGCGTCGAGACAGAACTGTGCGATGGCCGGGAGGGCGGCGGCTTCATTGTGATGTTCCTCGCCACCATGGGCGTCAACGGAGGAGAAGATTCCCATGGTCGCGGCGGCGACGGCTACGTGCCAGAGTCGCTTCATCCAGGCCATCTTCTTGGGTGTTTGTCGTCGTATATCTACCTAGGCTGCGTCCGGATCAGTCAAGATGGAGGCGAGACGAGACGAGGCGATGGATGCAGCCGGCAAACAGATGACAAGGTCAGTGACAGAGATGAGGATGAAGAAGAGTGCAGCAAAGCACTCGAGTTGCGGAGAGGTGGCCAGGACGACAGCTGCATCGGCCGCAGCAGCGCCCGCGGAATCCTCGGGCCTTGTCCGTCGTCCAAAGCAATCAAAGGTGCCTGCCTGCCTGCCTGCCTGCCTGCCTTGCTTTTTTGGGGTGCGCAGGTTTATGACAGGCCAGGCCGTACTGTACAGGCCGCACAGTGCAGACTGACTTTAGTGGCTTGAGGCTTGCTGACAATGCGGGTTTTCAGGGCATATTAGTGGCTGCAGCGCCCCCCCTCCCCCCCCTCCAACCTGCACTGTCATCTTATTGACCATGCACTGTCATGGGCTGGAAACGGTGTTCAATAAATACCGCTCCCCATCGCCTCTTGTCTTATCATTAATCTGCTCGCAAGCTGGATAATAAACCATGAATTGTCGCGGATGACGGCTACCTACCTACCTACATACCTAGGAACGAGGCTGATACTCCTTGCCACACAATCGGCGCAATCAAGCACTCACGAGCCTCGATCCTGACAAACAAGGCTTTGCTGGCCAGTCGCCAAGCCAGCGACAAGTTCAATCTCGGGCTTCACAATCCCATGCATGACATCCGAACTCAGTAATATTGCTACCATTATATGTATCATCACATGTATCATTATATTGCCGCATTCCCTATCACCACTACCACCCACACCATTTGTGCCCTCCACCCATCCTCATTCTTCCAGTTCTCGCCCAAAGTCGATCAGTTTGATCCGTGAAATATCTCTCGGGTGGTACTGCGCCACTTTGGATCGTATTAAGAATCGAACCGCAGCGGACTCGCGCCCGATACTCACGTACGAATCCTCCGTGTTACCCGCCGCCTCAGTCATCTTGTTGAGCAGCTGCTCCGTGAGCCATCGCATCTCCTCCGCAGCAGCTTCCACGTCGTTTAGCGGTCGCCTTCGCTGATTATCAGCTGCCGGCCGTCTACCGCCATCCCCGCCATCCCTGCCCCAGATCTCGTCGATGCGTCGCTGCCCCTTGTCCCGGCCAGCGTCGCCCTTGCTGCCCGCCTTCTTGAGCCTGCCCTGTGCGGTGAATCCGGCGGCGAGGTCGTTGGCGTCGACGTCCATCAAGTCTCCCACCACCGGGCCGCCCATCTCCTCGGCCACGAGAAGCGGTGCGAGCTCGCGCTCCATAAATGCCAGGAGATCAATCATGAGCTGCCGTTTTCTTCGGCTGTAGTCCTTGGCTTTTTGCCTCAGCTCCTCCCGCTTGGCGCTCACGGCATCGCCATGCGTGACATCCGCATTTGAGTTTAATTCCTCTTGCAGCGACGCTATCCGCGCTGTAAGAGCCTCGTGTATGAGTTTTTGGTCTTTGAGGGCCGCACGGTCGGCTTCTAACCGCTTGTTCTGCGCTTCCTGTGATTTGGCTTGCTCCTCCACAAGAGCATTTGACTCTGCAATAGTAGCGTGCGTCTTGCGCAGGGCTATTAATGAGGGCAGTAGAGAACCGGTGATGGGTACAAATGGCTCTGCGTCAGTGACTTTGTCCAAGGCGGCAGTGATGACCTGCACTTGGGCTATGGGTGAGAGAACAACATCCTCCTGAGAGGCGCGCAACTGTCCTGTGTGTTAGACTTGGTCTGCTACGTAGGCTGAATAGAACGTACTCTACTCAGTTGCTGCTCGCGGTCTCGTACTTCGCGCCGTAGTTCTTTAAGCGTGTATTCGAGATTGTTGGCATGGGTGGTGTCTTCGGAGGATGCCATCATACCGCCGTGGTGATGAAACGTCGAACGGAGTATTTTCAGCGGTAGACCATCCTTGTTTCGTCGAATCTGTTTATTTGTCCACTGACTGTCCGTAGATCACCCCTGCATCCCAACACAGACCCATGAGCATGAGCGCGTTCTCGCGTTGACACAAGCGGTCTACCCGTGCGTAGTGATACTCGCACTGTGTTTCGGAGCCTGGTTGGCACCATACAGTGGCAAGCCGCTCACCGGATCGCTTCGGTAAGCCCTATTTTTAGATTGCATTCGCACTGTCCCCACCGAGCAAACGTGGTCCGTCCGCTTTCAATTATCGGAAGAGCACGTGACTCATCGAAACGGGGGGCAAGGGCACCAACTTTTTCTGGGGGGCAAGTTCAAGGAGGCCCCGTCCTTCCCTTTGCGCCGCGCGAGCTGTCTGCTTTACCCTAATCATCGCCATCCTTCGCCTCTTCTTTTCCTGAGGATTGGGTTTTCAGCGTTCTGGCACTAGTGTCGCCGAGTTGCAACCCGTCCGCGACTTGTTTTTTTTTTTCTTTTCTTTTTTTCCCGATCCGCGACGATCCGATAGACGGTTGACGGTCCTTGGCCACGAGTCCCTTGCGCGCGACAAAGAGCTACCTGTCAACCACCTGGGTAGCCCTGACGCGCATCCTGCGACCGGACACACTGAGGCTATCTTGACGTGACACCAAGTCAAGCGATACCGCGAGAGCGTAGCGACGAAGGAAAGAAAGAAGAAAACAAAGATTAAGATAGGTTTGAGCTGCTTGCCTGCCTCTTCCATCCCCAAGAGAACTCTTCCATCCTCGATTTCGCTACACCATCCTCTCTTCCATCTCAAGTCATCCAACTCCTCATCTCGCCTCTTCGTCCTCCCTTTCCTCTGCATCAGAGTCATTTCCGGCACTGTTTCTCGATCAAGAAATCGCACGTTCTTCCTACCTAGGCTCCTTGAAGCTTTCCTCTGCCACCTCTCTCCAGCCCGTCCTGCCCAAAGGCTGCTCGACGCCACTTCACGAAGACTTCACACGACTCGAGCTCCTCGACCCCGCCCGTCACTGCACCAGCACGTTTTCCTCCTGAAAACCCCCTGAGTGTAGATAAGACGATATCAATAAATATTCTATCAGAACGACTCTTATTAAGCACGTTCGAAAAGCAAACGCGTGAAATTCTGAGCCATGTCTTCCTCACCGCCGCAGCCGACCCAGTCGACGAAGCGACCCCTGGAGGAGGCTTCCTCTCCTTCTCGCGCTACAGACCAACCAGATGCGAAGCGTCCCGCCCTCGATAAAGTTCTCAAGAACGACGCCGATGCCAAGCACACAAAATCCTCCGAGGACGCGGCCGAGAGCATCGACAAGAACGGCGAAGACGCCTCTAATGGTTCAAAGACCGAAACAGAGGCTGGCACTGGTGAGGCCACGGCCGATGACAAGGTGGCTGCTACGGCCGGGGCAGCCTCATCCTCTGCAAATGCGCATGATGAGACATCCTGGATTCACATCCGCGCCGTCATCTCCAGCCCAGAAGCCGCCACCATCATTGGCAAGGGCGGCGAGAATGTCTCCAACATTCGCAAGATGTCGAATGCCAAATGCACCGTTAGCGACTACCAAAAGGGAGCCGTCGAGCGCATCCTAACAGTCAGCGGCATTGTAGATGCGGTGGCTAAGGTAGGTAATCATCCTTGGTAGTGCATGAAACGATTCGCTAACCTGCCCCTTAGGCTTTTGGCCTGATCATCCGTACCCTCAACAACGAGCCGTTGGGGGAGACCTCCACTGCCTCGTCAAAGACGTACCCGCTTCGTCTCCTTATCCCCCATATCCTCATTGGCTCTATCATTGGAAAGGGCGGTGCTCGCATCCGCGAAATCCAGGAAGCGTCGGGGGCTCGGCTTAATGCTTCGGATTCCTGCCTTCCCATGTCCAGTGAGCGTTCGCTGGTAGTGATGGGCGTTGCTGATGCTGTCCACATTGCAACATACTATGTTGGCTCGACGCTTCTTGAGCAGCTAAACGAGCGCTTTGGTGGACCTGCTTCCTCTGCCTATGCTACCAGGAGCGGTGCGCCCGCTGGCTCCATTCCCGGCGGCATGCAAGTGGTTCCTTACAGCCCGCAGCCCGCCTCCGGCCAGTATGGCCGCAGCGAGAACTATGGACGCCACTCGGAGCGCCGGCCACCGATGCCAGCGCCCGCTCCCTATCCGGCGCAGTATCCTCCTCACGCTGGCGCCCAAGCAGCAGTCCCTAGCATGCCGATGCACTATGGCGGCCAGGCTGGCGCCTATGGGACAGCTGCTCCTCATGTTCAGCAACACATGCCACCGCATACTGGTGCGCAGCCTCACGGCGGCCCTCAGGCGCAGAACATGCATGCTGGCATGCCTGGCGGTCCAATGACTCAGCAGATTTACATTCCTAACGACATGGTCGGCGCAATCATTGGCAAAGGCGGATCAAAGATTAATGAGATACGCCAGTTGAGTGGCAGTGTCATCAAGATCAACGAGCCCCAGGACAACAGCAACGAGCGGCTGGTTACAGTCACGGGCACCGAGGAATGCAACCGGATGGCTCTGTACCTGCTGTACTCTCGACTTGGTACGTCTTGACTCGCGGGACACGTTGTCGGATCAACATTAACAAGATTATAGATTCCGAGAAGCACAGGATGTAGAGTGCGCGAGGTGATGGATTTGCAGTTACGCAGTAGGAGGGTGCTTTGTATTAACCGTAGTCACATTTTGCTTTGGAAGTTGTTTCTTTCTACGTACGACGATGTAGTCATCTGGGTCGAATTCAAGGATAATCACGAAAGGTCTGTATTGATTAGTCTGGGGTTGTTGTTATGGCTGCAGTGTTTGGTTCTGGGAGTTATATTGCAACTTGCGATTTGATTAGGGAGCTGAAACGGATGTCGGCGAAGAGTACGCGTCAAGTTGGGCGTATAGAAACAATTCTTTCTATATAATATTTCTGCTCTATCAATCGGTGCGCGCGTCTGCATCGCGTCTCCATCAACAGGTGCGTCTGCAAATCATGTCCAGCCATGAAGCTCAACTTGATCTGCCCTCACAACTTGGACTGCTCCAGGGCAGTCAAGGTTCTCAGCGGCGGTCCGCCCCGGCTTCCGTCCCCGATCTTGATCTCACCCTGGCCCGAGTCTGGACGCATCCGCCACTTGTATCTCAGACTTTCCGCGGCCTTGTTCTCCAGACAGTCGACGATATGCTTGCCTAGTACCGGAAGGAACTTGAACGCGCTGCGATGTTTCTCAAGTCAGCTCCGCTCCTACACCGAATTATGATCTTCCAACGAGCCGGGTAGATGGGGAGAGAACTTACTGTCCTGAGCCGCCCGTGGCCAGGAAGACGCCCGGGAGTTGCGGGTGGTGGTCGACGATGAAGTCGCCCTCGGGCGTGTCCGAGTACCAGCACAGCCGCAGCCGGGCCCAAGGCCGCTCCGCAAACGCGGGCACCAAGTCGCGGAGGCCCTGCCGCAGCGCGTCCTGCGCGTCCTCGGGCGCGAACGAGTTGCGCGCATTGTCCGCGTCCCTGCGCGGGCACGACATGACCCTCGGGGCCGCGCGCCCGTCGTCCACCGTCTCCGCCGTCGCGTAGCCGTACCCGTGGCGCGCCACCTTGAGCAGGTGGGTGCCCGGCGTGGGCGGGAAGACGAAGACGCCCGTGTTGGCGTTGATGGTGACGGGCATGCGGCACAGCGCCGCGGCCTCGTCGGCGGTCAGCTGCACGAAGCCGACGGGCTGCGCGGACGCGGAGCTCGCGTGGGCGACGCGCAGCAGGTGGTTCGTCCAGGCGCCGGCGGCGAGCACCACGAGCGCCGCGGGGAGGCGGCTCCCGTCGCGGGTCTGCACGCCGACGACCACCGGCACCGGCGCATCGTCGTAGAGAAGCCGCGCGACGGTGCCGCGGCGCGCGCCGGAGAGGATGGAGACGCCGGCGCGGGTGCAGCGGGCGGCGAGCTGGGCGATGCTGCCGGCGGCGTCGGCCCAGCCGCCGCGCGGGTTGTAGAAGGCGCGGAAGCCGTCGAGGCGGGCGGGGACGCAGGGCAGGCGGGCGCGCAGCGTGGCGGCGTCGTCGTAGAGCTCGATGGTGCGGCCGAGCTGGTCGTCGACGGCGACGCACTGCTTGGTGTAGGCAAAGTAGCCGCCGTCGCCGTTGCCGTTGCCGTCGCCGGTCTCGTTGAGCATGAGGAAGCCGGACTGGTGGTAGTGGGCCGGGTACTCGGCGGCCCAGCGGGCGGCGGCGTCGCGGGCCATGGCGCCGTACAGCGGGTCGCCGTAGTCGAAGCGGACGATGCGCGAGACGTCGACGCTGCTGCCGTCGGGGGCGGGCGGGGCGAAGCGGTCGAGGACGGTGACGTCGGTGTAGCCGCGGCCGGCGAGCTCGAGAGCGGTGGAGAGGCCGAAGACGCCGGCGCCGACGATGAGGATGGGCTCGTCCTTGGCGGGTGGTGGTCGGGAGGTCATGGTTTGCAGACTCTGAGGGAGGAAGGGGGGGGGGGGTGTTGGCCGTCGGTCGGGTACACGATTTCAAGGTGAGATGAAGAAGGAAATAAATTACATGCGTGGAATCAAGTTATAAGCAAGATGATGTGCAAGACGCGGGTACGGAGCTTGTGCCGATAGTAGCCAGCCAGCCAGACCCCATCTCGGCGCCGTTGATCGGAGCACACGAGCCGTGCCCACTTCCCCAACCGCCGCCGGATTGTTCGGTGGCCCCCGCAATTGATCAGTTGGGGCTATGCCGATCCCTTCAAGGTGCGATGTCCGTTGTCGGGTCTAGTAATCTGTACCGAGTTTTGATTGCATGGTAAAAGCCTACCTCATCTACTAAAAGTGCCCAGGCTGTCGGCCTGTTGACCGCCACTGACCGCCACTGCGGCCCGGCCTAGCAAGGCACGGGCGACCATCTCGAGATGTGGACTTGCCCTTGTAGAAGGTATGCTTACGTTTGACCCGGAGCTGCCGACTCTACTCTCCTCAACGTCCTTGTAAATGCGAACGCGCACATGGTTGTAGCGAGCCAAAACGGAGCTTGCACGGCTCCGACGTGTCGCTTCTCCTACCCACCGTGCGAGTATCGAACGAGAGACTTTTTTTTCTTTTTTTTTTCTTGTAAAAGTATACGTCAAGTCCACAGCTTAGTTGGAGCTCAAGACGGCACCGGCACAGCGGAACAGATTACATGACTAGCTGGCTGAATCTTGGCTACCCTGAGATGTTGCCCCACGTTTTTTTAATATACACGATACACACACAATTAACTATGAAATCATGGCCCCGAGTCAGCAATCACGCGCAAAGGCGCGGTTTGATACCAAACAGTTTCAAGGTAATAGTCAAATCTGGCGGCTGGCCGTGCATTCCATCTACACGGCCCTTTCGGCGTGTTGTTGGTCCAGCTGGCATAGGAACGCATGAGTGAGGATGAAAGAGAGAGAATTGATTTCTGAAACGTAGTGCCTATATACAATGCCCGGTCAAAACTCATCATTTATATCCAAGGTGCCTCGCAACAGCTCACAGCCTCAAGTCGAGCCTCATTCGTGTCATGACTCATAACAGCTTAGCTTCAGGTTGGATAGATAGCATAGGCTTATACTAGCCCTCTCGGAATTGATTCTCCACCGGGCATGATAAACTAAATGAGTGATTGAGGTGGATTTCGGCGGAATCCCAAGTTTGCAATACCTCTTCCTTGTGTCCAACTACATGGTATCCTTACCAAAATTGGTCCCCATCATGCTATGATAATCGTTCGAGGCGTTGATTACTAGCTAGATGGTTGTTCTTGAGCTTGTCTGCTATTACCCCCATCAAGCTACGTTACACAGGAACCCTTAATTAATGAGTCTTCAAATGAGGTTTTTAGGCGACCATCTCGAGCTTTGCGCTGAGCACCACAGGAACGCGAGTACGTGGGCGGCGAGACCAAAATACCGACTTGTAAATAATATAAATAGCACATCCTTTGTCACGTAAATCCATCTTGTTGTGTATACTGCAAGTCTCTCACTTCACCCACATTCTTTACATACAAAGACAACCCTTCACTTCACCCACATTCTTTACATACAAAGACAGCCTTCACTTCACCCACGCCCGTTATATCCAGTATGCGCTTCGCAGCGCTCATCAGTCTCGGCACCCTCAGTCAGGCCATTCCCCAGGCCTTGCCGAAGCAAACCGGCGACTTAAAGGCGATCCTCATCGCCGACACCAACCGCGACGGCAAGGTCGATGACTCGGACCACCGCGCGGGCAAGGAGACGTGGACGGCCGAGTCCGGCGCGCTATTCCTCGCCAATATTGCCGACACGAACGGCCGCTGCTCGTCCCAGATTACGGGGAGATGCGCGTCGAACCTAGGCGACGTCTTTCGCCAGAATGCCAAGCCTATCCCCAGGCCGACAATCTTTGGTGGGAAGCAGCATGCAGAGTGGGAGGCCGAGATGAATAAGCTCTGGAACTCTCCGGACCCAAAGGACCAGGAAAAGGCCATTGCCATCACCGAAGACCCCGGCTACCAGCCCGAGCTTGACGCCTACGCCCAACGGGTGAGGGAGTGGACGTGGGCGAATGGCCACGACGCCCTCATGGAGAGGTGCCACGATGCTACCGATGACGTGCTGCGTAACCCGAAGCTCCTCGCACCGCTCCGGACCCTCCCGAACCCGGAGCTGAGCGCTACGGCCAAGGGCTCCATCACCGTCTCAGACGAGGCGGCGGCCACCAAGGTCCGCGTCTTCCACAACAAGGAGGGCAAATGGGTGTACGTCGGTCCTGACTACAGCTTCTCGGCCGAGGAGATCAAAGCCGGTCTCCAGCTCGGCGTGGATGGCCGTGATGTTCGCCGCCCACAAGGTTGGGACGGCAGGGCCCTCGTCACCTTGACCGTCCAGGACGGGGATAAAAAGGCCAACGACTCGGTGGCGCTCCGTGTCGCGCCCATCTTGACGCACCACCACGGCCAGCCCGCTGAGCAGCTTCTCAGTTCCCTGAACAGCTTGTTTGAGTACTCAAAGACATTCAATCAGCAACTCGAGGCCGTGGCCAACGGGATGGAGAAGCCTTTACACGTCTTCAACAACACCGAGTGCATCTACCAAGGCGGCCCTGATTCCTGGACCCAGGACTTCTTTGAGCCCGGTTACACCAGCATCCCGGGCCCCAACGGCCCTGTTAGCCTGCGCATCATGATCCGTTCCTCGCAGTCTTCCCGCCAAGCCGGCCGGAGACTTTACCAGGAGCTCCGTTCAGACTCGGTCGGCGTTGTCCAGCACATCCGCTCTTCCCTCGACGACGAGACCGTCGAGTCAATGGGCAACCTGGAGACGATCCCGCCTTACACCCACAACGGCAAGGCGTATCCTATCGGGCGGGCAATCATGGGATCGCAGGGTGAGAAGCCGGTCATGATGTCCTTCCTCGAGGCCCAGGAGGTACAGCAGCCGCTCCAGCTCGACACCTCGTGGCTCTTTGTCGGCCACGTCGATGAGTTCCTGCAGTTCCTGCCGGTCAAGTCGTCAGAGCGCAAGTGGGTCATGGTGGTTCACGACCCCGAGGCGGGACTCGAGCTGCTCCGGGACGCGCAGCGAGCCGGCCACGGCGCCGTCAAGGCCGTGTCTCGGCCCGCCCACCCCTCGGACCCGGCCGGCAAGACCTGCACCCCCAGCGACACCATCGACCAGGTCCTGGAGAAGAAGGACCTGGCCGCCTTCCAGAGCAGCACCGCCCGGTCCATCAAGAACAACGTCGACATCATCAAGCGGGAGACGGGCATCACCGACGCCGAAATCATCCACGTCCCGACGCTCTACTATCCCAAGTCCAGGAAGAACCCCCACTGGCGGTGCGAGGAGGAGCCGCCAAAGAAGAAGGAGACCCGCGCCGACGACGGCCCCGCCGAGGCGGACGAGGTCCCCGTGTCCGCGGACGGCGGCGGCGGCGGCGCCCGGCTTGAGCGTCGCGACGACACCCAGTTCTCCTCGCTCTGGCCCGCCATCGTCAACGGCGTCGTGCTCAACGACGCCAAGGTGCTGGCGCCCACCCCGTGGGGGCCCGTCATCGACGGCAAGGACATCTTCGCCGAGGCCGCCAACGCGGCCTACGCCAAGGCCAGCTTCGCTGTCGAGTACATGGACGACTGGTACTCGCACCACGCAAGGATCGGAGATATCCATTGCGGCACGAATACGATTCGCGAGATGACTGGCAAGTGGTGGTGATTGGCCGTCAATGCTGCACCTGGAAGCGGGGTGCCATGGCTTACAACCTAGTTGCTCGTTTAGCTTTTAGCTCTTTATCTCATAGATGGATATAAATATATATACTTCTATATTGAAATGAAGATCTACCTTTTCCATCTTCTTTATCTTCCCATGTTTTTCTTAATGTATACTCGTTATTTTTATTCCAAGTGACATCTTCCATCTTTAAATCTAAGGATCTCCAGCCAAGTTTCTCCGCCTCCAATTGACTAGGTAACCAAGCAGTCACCACTTACCCTATAGTTGACTGAGGGATGTAGTTGCCGAAGGCTGAGAGCTGTCTCTGCCGTTTGCGCCCCACGCGGGCTGTTTCAAAATACTCCTAGACTTCATTCATTTTTATTACACACTTTCTTCTTGCCCATACAGCCCAAAGGCCACAACACATAACTTGCCGACTTGTCGGAGCTCCTGTGGGTACGGATACGGTCCGGGTTCTCCGTCCCCACCCGGCCCGTTGACGCCGATGGGGGCACGGGGTCCCCACTAGTCCGGGGTCTCGGCCAGGGTCCTGTAGCAGTCCCGGCCGCGCCACGAGGGCGACTTGACCTAAGGGTAATGGGTGAAGAAGGCCTCCCATATCTGCTGCCTATAATAAGGAAGAAATATTCTCGAGAAAACAAAAAAGGATGGTCAGGCGAGCTTCGCTGCCCATCCATCCAGCTTGCCAACCGACCCCCACCAACAAGACTCGGGAACCCAATACAAGTTTCTTACATACAACAAAACCCCTTGCACACACATCGCTATGAGTTGGTTCGGTTTCGCCAAGGGCCACAGCACGCAGGCCGAGGGCGGTGGCGAGCCCAAGGCCACCCCGGCGCTACCCGCGGCGTGGTACAGGTCGCCCGCCATGTATGAGCTCGAGCGCCGTGCCATCTTCTCCAAGAAGTGGCTGCTCGTCACGCACAAGCTGCGCTTCCCCGAGACCGGCAGCTACGTCAAGATCACCGAGGCCGGTTACACCTTCTTCCTCATCCGTGACCGCCAGGGCCAGATCCGGGCGCATCACAACATCTGCAGGCACCGCGCGTACCCGATGGTGGAGAAGGAGTCGGGCAAGGTGTCTATCCTGGCTTGCAAATACCACGGTGAGTCTTCTTCTTCCTTTTTTTTTGGGGGGGGGGGGGGGGGGGGGGGGGTTTCTTCCGGGGGAGAAAATCTCCTCTTTTTTTTTTTTTTTTTTTGGGGGGGGGGGGGGGGGGGGGGGGGGGGGTCTTCCGGGTAATGATCCATCCGTTTGGACACACATTAATCTTCCAACCCGTATGGGACAAGGCTGGTCGTATGGCTTCGACGGACATCTTGCCAAGGCGCCCAAGTACCAGG
This sequence comes from Cordyceps cicadae, assembly GCA_002968875.1. Lineage (NCBI taxonomy): Eukaryota > Fungi > Ascomycota > Sordariomycetes > Hypocreales > Cordycipitaceae > Cordyceps > Cordyceps cicadae. The sequence continues at coordinate 356,056 of MWMN01000010.1, read as the reverse complement.
AGATTCCCGCCTTCAAGAAGGAGGAAAACGGGCTCTATCGGATCCATGTGCACGTCGACTCGCTCGGCTTCGTGTACGTCAACCTGGACGCCGAGGAGAGCCCCTCGGTGCCCTGGGAGCAAGACTTTGCCACGGTGGACGAGCAGCCGAGGCTCCTCAAGTTCGACATGACAAAGTACGCCTACGACCACAGCTGGGAGATGACCGGCGACTACAACTGGAAGGTTCTGGCCGACAACTACAACGAGGTGCGTCCGTCCATCCTAACCC
>MWMN01000010.1:322554-355532 GCA_002968875.1 Cordyceps cicadae | reverse complement strand
GGGGGGGGGGGGGGGGGGGGGGGGGGGGGGGGGGGGGGGCAGCCAAACTAACAAGGCCTACGCACAGTGCTATCATTGCCCGACCGGACACCCGGCGCTGCCCGCCGTGACCGACCTCGCCAAGTACTGGGTCGAGACGGCCGGCACGCACATCCAGCACTACGCCGTCGACAAGGCCGACCCCGAGGCCAAGAGCCTCGGCAACGTCAGCACCTACTACTACCCAAACGCGTCCTCCACAGTCACGTACGCCTATTTCCTACTTCCCCAGACAGGACCACAGAACCAGAGCAGGATGTGTTTCTGCCCCCCCGCCCCGTTGACATCTCACGCTCACACGCAGAACAACAGCCCCCATTTCTTCTTCATCCAGCGCTGCGTGCCCCTCTCCGCCACGCAGACGCACATGGAGTACGAGGTCTACCGCCACCTTGAGGCGACCGACGCCGACTTCACCCACATTTCCGACTTCTTTAAGAACATCATGATGGAGGACAAGGAGCTCTGCAACGGCGCGCAGCAGAACCTCAACGGCGGCATCTTCCTCAACGGCGAGCTGCATCCGCGCGCGGAAAAGGTAATAAAGAAAAAAAAAGGGGGGGGGGCCCTTCCCCGTGTGTCCCAGTTGTGCAACGCGAGGGTTTGGCTAACGGCTGGTCTCGGAACGATTAGGGACCTTTGTTCTTCCAGATGCTGACGAGGAACCTCGTGGCGGGCCATTACGAGGACGAGCAGGCGGTGGGCGAGGAGATTTGGCCGGCGGTGCCGAAGCATCGCGTGTCGGAGACGATCCAGAAGGATGTAGACCTGTGCAACAAGCTAGACTGTGCCGCGAATGGGCTCGCCAGCGCCGAGCTGGCATGGTAGATTGACCATCCGGCGTTACTCTCAGCGTTATGGATTCACGATTTATGCTCCGCGTTTCCTGAATACCCCTTGCTTTCATTGGTCATTAGTTAGCTTCAAATAATCTCAAATATTACCAACTTCATAATACATCATGACTCATCCAGGTATCAATGGCCTTGCCAAAGTCATTCGCCTGCAGGAACAGGTGCTCCTCGCCGTCCAGGCCGCCGATGCCCTCGAAGAATCGATCCTCCACCGACACAAGCATCGGTCCCGCCGTCCCATCCTCGTTCATATCCCCAATCCCACCACCACCACCGCCCACCAGCACACCGCCGCTCGTCGAGGGTGGCGGGAGCGGCGGCGGCGGTGGCAGCGGCGGAGGCGGGGCCGAGTCCTCGTTGGGCGCGTACGCCGGCGTCTCCTTGGACACGGTCTTGTGGCCGGAGATGCCCGCGGAGCCCACGAGGTCAAACTCGGCGGCGGCGCGCACGTCATCCTCGCCGCGCATCTTGGTGCCGACCTTGAGCGTCTTGCCAAAGATAGACTGGTCGGCGCCGGCGTCGGGCCGGCCAGCGCGCTCGTACACGAGAATGTCCCACAGCAGCTGTGCGTCGATGGAGAAGGAGTCGCGCTCGTCCGGGAGCGACGCGCCATCGTGAACCACCGGTGGCGAGTACAGCAGCCCGACACTCTCTCGAAGCTTGGCTAGGTTGTTCGCCTTGGTTCTCATGTCAGCAGTAGCAGCAGCAATATCAGTGATAAATGTCATCGTACCATGGTGGATATGTAGGGCCAGGTGCCGCCCATGCCTCGCAGAAAGCTGATGCACTTCTCGAATCCTTCCTGCGCCTTGTCGCGCAAGGGCCTGTCCTTGACGAAGCTGTGCTGCAGGTGTATCGTCGCCACGACCGCGATGCAGTGCGCGAGTGCTGGGTCAGCAATCTGAAAAGACTTCTTCTCCAGCATGTTGATGAAATACATGATCCAACCAGCGTGTCGGTTGATGTACTCGAACGAGTGGTGGATGAACGACTGCGGCAGGGTCTGCCGGAAGTTCTTCAGGCGCATCGACAGCAGGAAGGGGTGGTTGACGATGCACGGGATCACGGCATAAATAATCTGGATGTACAGCCAGGGACCCCAGTAGTCGCGGCGACGCTCCAGGTCGCCGGCATCCTGCTCGGCGAAGTTATTGGCCGCAAAGCGGTACCGCAGAGGCACGCGGCAGTCAAACTCGAGATGCAGGTTCATGACGCTCGAGTAGTCCGAGTGCTGGTTCCACGGCGGCGGCGCGTCAGAACCTACGCGACAGGCCGCGTAGGATCGTGCCATACGCCACGCCTCACTGAGCTCAAGTACGTATCGCATGATTCCTGTGTCCATCTGAATACCGCCAGACCCGGTCACGGAGCCTGGTGGCGGCAGTTGTGGTTGCTGCAGATGCTCGCGGCCACCGCCACCGGAGAGGACGGACATCTGGGAGATGAGCGGGGGCTGCCCGCCGATCAGGGCACTTCCGGGGCCCGTAGCCGGTGCAATGCATCCCTGCAGGTTCTGAAGCATCATTATGCTTCGAACGCAGTCATCAAACTCGTCTGCATCACCCAACATGCTGTTGGACTGGACGCTCTGCGCCAGGTGGCTGGCAATGGCCACGTGAAGCCCTGCTTGTGCGATTTTGCCATCTACGACAGTTACCACAACGTTTCTTGGCTTATCTGTTCGGTCATCGGTATCTCACCTGCGAATTCAACCATGCTCAGTATGCATAGAGTCTGCAATGTGGAAAGCTCAACAGCCGAGCTCGCGATACGATTCATGACGGCGCTCCGCGACTCCCGCTCCATGGAATCGAGCCTTTCCCGCTTTTGCGGCGTCAAGGTACTCGGGGGATACCGAAGGCTGAGCGTTTGCAGGGCCAAGATGAGCTCCAAATCTCGAAATGTGAGGGAGTCTAGAAATGTGTCAGGATTGAACAGGGCGATGGGTTGCCCGTGACACCATGCTAAGTAGAGGCGGCCCATGGCGAGCATATTCTCCTTAGGAATAAGCAGGTCACTGGTGGATAAGTTATTGATATTGAGAACTTGGAGGTGCGAGTCAGTGTCGGTGTACTTCAGCGCCGCATCATGGTCATTATTCCAGTTCCAGCATGGGAGGTCGCCGGCGCTGACTGTCCTGGTCCGGCCCGGTCTTCCAGTTGTGTGCTGATAAGGCGCAGCGGGCGAACGAGAGGGTGCATTTACAGGACTGCTCCTTTCGTCAGTGGACCTTCGTTCTTTTTGATGGCAGGTCATACCTGACTCTCTCAATCAGACGATCCATCTTCTCCTCCAGGCTATCAATCCGATACTCCTAGAGAACCATGCGGGATCAGTATGCGGCTAACGATACGTGCAGAGACATCCAATGGAATTACCATCTTCCTGTTGTGCCTTGAAGGTCCTTGCTCTGCATCGCCACCTCCATTGTTGTAGACGCAGAGCTGGCCCAGGCGCTGGCAGTAGGAGCAAACGGGCTTCTCCCCGGGACATCTCGACTTTTTGCGTCTGCGGTTGCATCAGCACAGCACAGTGATTATGGTGGAAACTACCCAAGGTAGCCATACCTGCAAGGTTCGCAAGCTTGACGAACTCGCCTGTTGAATCGTGCAGCGTCCATCTTGCTGAAATTGGTCGCGTGGTAGCGAGGCGAAGCCAGCTAGCTATGTGTTCTTCCTGGCGAATCTGCGATGGAAGCGGAAGCCTTCGAAGATACAGCGCTGGTTATGCATCATCATCACCCGGATGAGATGAGCAGTCAAGAGCAAGAGAGGGGGTATCGTATCGTCCAAAGAAAAGGTCTGCATTAACAACCTCCAACCTTGCTGTTTGTGGGGGAAGATGCATGGGAGGTGGCGCTATCGTGACTGGGTCTAGCCAACCAGCCAAAAGATCAGGGGCCTTATTAGCGGTTAGCGGCCGAGTACGGCGGGGTCGGGGCCCTCGGAGGGAAGTCTTCTGACCAACTGCTGTTGCTGGGGGGAGGGGGTGCATGAAGAGCTGCCGTGTATTAGGATATATCTCTGAATGTTTATTTATTTTTTATTTTTTTTTTTATTTGCTTATTTATTTTTAGCAAATATGCTCTATAGTTGATTCGATCGATCTCGATTTGTGATTCTTTACATCCATGCACTTTTCCTAAGCGCATACATAGCTGCAACCCTTGCTCTTTACTTAGCAGGTCAGCAGACTGCCCGCCGAGCACGGCCTCAATGTTTCACTCTGTCGAGCAAAAGCAAATTGTAGTGCAAAGATGAACGATGTGCAGTCATGATCTGTTGTTTCGTTTTCCCAATTCCGCCAACCACTAGGGTGACAGGTCAGTTCTATATTTTCCACAGATCATATTCGAAACAGCTTCCGATCGTTATAGCCCGGATAGAATCAAAACAAGGGCGGTGAAAAATACGAGCAGTTGTTCTAGACCCTCGAATAAAGCCATACATGATATCATTACCGCGTGCCTGCCATTCTTCCTATGCTGTATGTACAACTTCAAATTTCCTCCGCAAGCTTCTTGAAAGCCTGCTCCAGGTCGGCTTTTAGATCCTCCTCCGCCTCCACGCCGATGCTCACTCGCAACAAGTTTCTCGACACCGTCTTGTCCGTCATCGCCCGCCACTCGATCAAACTCTCCACACCGCCCAGGCTCGTCGCGTGGTGGAACAGCCGCAGCTTGCTCGGGAGCCTCCTCGCCAACGCCTCGCTCTTCATCGCCAGCGCGAACACGGGCCCATAGCCGCGCGGCATCTGCCGCCGCAGCCAGCCGTCCTCGTCTGCCGCCTCGGGTTGCAGGCTCGCGTGCCGGACATGGTCGACCACGCGGGCGATCGGCGACGATGCCGGGTCGTCCGCCGCCGCCTGCCGCGCCAGCCACGCGACGAGGTCCGTGGCGGTCCGGCTCTGCCGCAGCACGCGCAGCTCCAGGGTGCGCATCGACCGGAGGCCCAGCCACCCCTCCAGGCTGCCCATGACGCCGCCCAGGATGGACCGCTCGTACAGCAGGGCCGGGAACCAGTCGTCGTGCGGCAGCCGCGGGCTGAGCACCAGCACGCCGCACAGCATGTCCGAGTGGCCGCCAAAGTACTTGGTGCCGCTGTGCATGACGACGTCGGCGCCGTGCGCGAACGGGTCCTGAAGGGGCGGCGGCGCAAAGGTGGCGTCCACAGTGAGGTACGCGCCGGCGGCGTGCGCCTTGTCGGCGTAGTATTGCAGGTCGCGCGCCTCCCCGGTCGGATTGAGCGGCGTCTCCACGTGGACAATGTCGCCGGGCTGCAGCTCGGACGGGTCGCAGTCGAGTGACAGCTTTTTGAGGCCGGTGAGACGAGATTGGATGCCAATGATGCCGTGGCAGCCGTGATAGCCCTCGCCGATGGCGATGCGCTTCGGGTTGATACGGACGAGCATCATGTGGAAGGCGGCCAGGCCCGAGGCGTAGGTCAGAGCCTTGCCGCCCAAGACGGAGCTCAGAACCGCCTCGAGACGAGTGGTGTTGGGGTTGGTGTAGCGAGAGTACACGTGGGAGTCTAGGGGAGCCTCGGGCTGGATAGAGCATTGTTAGATTCATCCATCGTCTCGAATAGGATCTGGGACGGAGGAGGTTCTTGCATCAAGATAGACTTCGGGCTGGAGCATCTCCGGGTCATCGTTGTAACGAAACGTCGTGCTGACATGCATGGCTGGTGCAACGGCTCGGTGTGTAGAGATGCCGTCATCGCCGTGGATAAGACGTGAGGCCAGCGAAATTCGAGCATCAGCCGTTTCAGCGGCTTTGTGGTTGGAGATGCCGGTGTCGTCGGGGTTCGGGCGCAATGCTAGCGAGATGCCTGCATCTTTCTGGTCTTGTTGGCTCATTTTGCAGGGACGGGTATGTATGCTTTTATGCTCTTGTATCTGGTCGGTTCTATCGCCAGTGATGGTCAAATCGGATAGATGGTTTCGTGCCTAACAGCGGAGGGTGTTGTTTTGTGCCCATGAGACACGCAATTGAGACTCGGATGATGGAAGCTTCCCCTCTTATCATTGCCAAAGGGCGCAATGTACAACCACCCCAAGCCCAAGCGCCGGACGACTTCGGCGGGGCAGCCTTGCCGTAATAACCTCCGATAGCGACAAGGTATAGAACTCACCCGCAGAACCCCGGCCTACATAGGTACCTAGTTAGTAGTGACCAGCTCCAACAAGTTAGCACTGTGGGTACGGACATGGTTCCGTAAAATCCGTCATCGGAGAACAACGATCTGGGGTGTTTGGGTGGCAGTCGAAAGCAAATATTGGGCGTCCTCCTATGGCACGAGGCATCACGCGCCAGCCATGGGACGGAGGCGGAACCCGACTGCCGGAACTTGTTGGACCGATGTTGACTCGTCTCTAGGATTTTAGTACATCACAATATGACTATCCCTGTTCATTGATCGGCTATCGCCCATGTCATTATACAATTCTGTAACGAGTGCCCATCTCTATCCGTATGGTTGGTTAATGCGTATCCCCAAAAAGAAAGCCCAAGTTCATGCCTCATTCGTTCATTACAGCCTCGATCGCCCTAGCCCCTTCCAGCAATCCCTACTCCAAAACGCCGATAAATACCAATTAAGTTTGCAAACGAAAAAAAAATTATTGATAGTCGAAATTCAAAGCCTGTATCCCTCAGTCAGGCCGTCAGTGTCGCTCGCCAGTGGCTGATGTTGCTGAATCCTCAACGCTGCCCAGTTCGTCGCCTTGGCCACTGTGTCCGCGCTTGCGACCGCCCATAAGAAACCGAGGCATCGAGTCCTTGTCTTGGCTTTCAGTCAGCTTAGCGAAGAACCCGCGTTTGCGAGGTTGTTGTTTGCCATCGTCTAGTCCAACGTCCTCGAAACACTCCTCGGGTGTAGAAACCTGACGTTCCATTTTGCGGTCAACAGACAGCTGCTGACGAGGGAAGCGGGCAGAATCTAGACTCTGGCGCACTGCCGTGTTGTGCTTGATCGGAGATCGGGCAGTGATATCCTACGTTCATGTTAGCCTCGTCAGCCACCGGGGCCGCAGCGACAAGCGGCACACTAATGACACTGTCACATACAAAAGAGCGTCTGTACGAATCAAAGGATTCTCGAGAGATGGAGAAGGGCTCAATATCGCCAAAACTGCTGCCCGTATCGGTAGATGCACGCGACGACAGATGCCTTTTGGGCCAATACTGGCCCTTTTCCTCCACCGGGGATGGCTAGAAGGGCTGTCAGCATGGACTCATAGTAGGAACGCAGTCGAATTTGTGAGGTGCATGTTAAGTGACGAGGCGAAGGCGTACCGGCAAGTAGATGCCACTATCATTAACGACTGTTTGCGCATAGCGTCAGCATAATCCAGTGACGAGACCATGATTGGGGATGGTGGCCGCCCGGCGTTCGACATGTTGGGATCATATTCTAAAAATTGATCGCGATGCAAACATTGCCTCAACGGGAACAACATCGTGTATTTTTCTGGACTGCGCATACCGCTCATTTTGTATTCCCCGTTGTCATGGCTCCGACGGCTGCGGATGCTCATCGACGAGGCTTTCGAGCCCACCGTATCTACTCTTTCGAAACCAGGAGAATTGTTCTCTTGCGTCGGGCGCTCATTTTTGCTCCCGGGTATGACAAGCTCGGGGCGACGGGCGAAAGGGTTTCGGATCGGCATTTTGGCGGCCAAATGAAGCCTGTACGATTATGACGTAGGTCGCTGATGCGGGTAGAAGCAGATTGACAGGATATCGTCAGATGCGACTGCGAGTGAAAAGGTCTGACTGGACGGAGAAGCGTGAGATTGACGGGATAGGGAGGACGGGGCAATTGAGAAATAAATGCGACGGGACCTGTTTGCGTGAAATAATTGAAGCTGGGAGAATGCGACATGCACGGTCAGAAAGAAAGAGCAGGCTGGCGCTGATACCGGCGGGGTTTACAGGCACTACCCGTACCGGCTACATAAGTGCCTACGCTTTACAGTGCCTTGTTAGCCCTGAAAGAGGCTCCATTTGAAAGGCCAGGCACGGTACAACCTTGGAGGTACTAACCACGCTGGGTACCTACTTAGATGTATGTAGTAGGTAGCTAGTGCCTTTGTTACTCTGCCTTGCCTTGGGCACAGGCACTACTTGAAACTGTATCTATCGCACATGACGAGGTCGTTCCAAGTAGTCGGTTATTAGTACCTCCTAGCGAGGCCAAGTTTTTGGTACCTCGGCCAGCGCGATAGTAGTTTCAGCAGACAATGACGCTGTAGCTTTGGTGCTAGGTGCACCGGCGCCGACCTACAGCGCCGATCCCCGAGGTTTCCACCGCCTGGTGCCCTCGTACCTTGGCAACTTGGCGCCTGTGAAACCCCTCACGCCACTTACTCGTTTGAAGCAGCAGTTCACTTTCTCACCAAGTAATAAATGTGAAAGCAAGTGGCACTTTAGGTCGGCACTCAGATTCAAGACGATCAAGCGGCACATGCCAGTATAGCCAACCAGCCTTAGGAGATGTTGAAGAACACAGAAAACAGATGCCTCGGAACCGGGAATTACTTTTTTCTGCCACCCAGCCCCTCTCGGCAGACGGGCGGGCCGTGAGAAAGTAATCAGCAGTTCTTTCGTGCAAATGGTATGTGAAGACAGAGGTTGCCTGTCCACTTGTTCGTGTTCTTGTTCTCTTCCGTAAAACCGACACGACCGCTTTGCGGCTCCGCTGTAGTCACTGGATGGGGCGGCCGGAAACGCCGGGCTGGCTAAACCTATTTGTCCAGTGAGAACTCTTCGCTTTGGCACGGTTTTCTCTTTGCGGCATTCGGCGGATTTGGGTTTCGGAGAAAATACCATATAATTCAAGATCCCAAATAATTCATACATTATTTAGATTTATTTTGCGAGGTAAACCATGTAGTAGTTGCTCAGACCTAAGACGCGGGACGAACGATCGACCCAGGTGCGGAGGCGGGTCTGATGCCGGCAATGACATGTTCCTTGAACTGAGACCATGTCTAGTAGTAGGTAGGAGGTAGTATGCTTCCAGCTGAAACAAGCCCTGTAGATTTGCCGGAAATAAAACCCGTTTACCCCAGAGAAGTTTAAATAGTGAGATATCCATAACTAGTCTTGAACATGGCTATTTAATAGTTCAGCTAACGAGTTATTATAAACTGCAACAATGGTGCTGGGTACTACCTTTGTTCTCTGCATTGCTGCGCCTAGTGTTGGGCACCAAGACAATGCCCGCCAAGACAAATCCCGCAGTGCAGCCTGAAAGCCGTGACGGTATGACAACGCATAGCGTCAGCCACAAGTTCGGGTGGCGGCGACTGACATGGCCATGGCGGCAAGACATCAAACGATGCTGATTACGATCAAGCCTTCAATCGTGTGTATCTACGGATATCTTACCTTCCTGGGTAATTTAACAGGCACGCACAGATAACGTCCAGTAAATTATGCCACCCAAGAGTAGCCACTCTGTTCTGTGCAACCGCTGCATGCTCCCGCACCCTCAAACGGCTTACCATTCCTGTAGATGCAGCCGCAATTTATCCATTAATCCTGTCTCGTATATACATCTCGTAAAAAATGTAACACGGCGTATATGCTAATGATAATTACTACAACGGCGATGGACACAAGTACTTCTCATCAATCAATACGTGGCTCCACGCGCCACACTTTGAGGTGACACAAAGCTCTGAAAGAAAGTGCCGCGCGCTCTTTCCCATCCAAAGTCCAAAGAATTTTGCACTATTTTTTCTTCAACTATTTCAACCTGTGTCGTGATATCTTTGTATATGGAGGCTTTCTCTTAATTCACCAAAAATTTTGCCGAACAATCCCAGATCCTCCGCGCTGACCATGGCCTTTTTTATCGGATGGCAGCTTTGGCAACAGCTGAGCTTTGTTGGTACTCTACGACGCAACCGCCTATTATCAACGCTAACTTCCTCACTTCAAAAGGTCTTGGCATGTTTGATAGCAATCGTCTTCATGATAGGCTTCGTCAAGCTATGGCGAACAAACCAAATCCTTCGCCGCTACGAACGGCTCGACGAGGAGAAACGGGCCCGACTCGCCGAAATGCAACAGCAGGGCCTCGACATACCGGCCGTGAACGAAATACCTTTCGGCTCTCGAGCAATACAGAGTGGAATAGAGGTCGATGACATATGGATATCTAGACCTAATACTCCGGTGCCAAGTCACGGCGCATCGTGCGCTACTACCATGGACCAAGGCTCGATAGACAGCGCCTTGGCATCTCGCACAGAACCATCTTCCACGCAACACGGATCGGAGAGCAGTTTCGAAAAGTTAAAAGGAAAAGCTGTCGCCCAATCTCCCAGAATCGGGCTTTCAAAGATCCCAAAGAGGTCTACCCTATCAGAGCAGCCGTTCAGCGAACCAACAACTAGCGATGGGAAAGCTTACGATGATGCAATTCCTACATCAAGTTCGCAGGGCATTAATTGCCCTGTCGCGGCAAAAGTTAGCCAGCCCAGTTACCGCTGGAGCAGTATCCAAAATCCCAGCGATGTTGGTCCTGTAGCCGCCCCGACGCCAGCTTCCAACCGAGCATCCGCGCCTGTCCCTTTTGGAACGGCCGAGGTGTTTGCCAACACCAGTACACGGCGTACTCCTTCTGGATTCGAAATATTTCCTGCCGGATCTCTCGGGAAACGAGTAGAACTGGGCGCGTCAGAGTGTAACACCGCTCCGTTCACCAAAGAGGAAGCACGCACACCGACCAAGTTGCAGAAGCCGAAGCCGACAGCCTAGGCTATGGATGAGGTGTAGAACCAAGGGCAGTAAAGTGGCTTCAAATACCGAATCAACAATGCAGTGCCCATCATTGGCTAGCATTCAAGACTCGCTAGCTTGCGAACCACTTAGTTATCTACCTACTAGGTAGGTTGGAGGAAGCCACTGGTGTGGATAACCACGACCAATTCCCCTCACCGAATCATGATCGCCATTCAGACATGTCCGATGGCATTCGACCAGGCAAGTATTAATCAAGGGGTTTTTCCCTCTCTGCTCTCTGGCACGCAATCTTAGCATCAATATCATCATACTGATTGGGTGAATTTCTTCAGAAATTTTCCTCTGCCTCATTTTAGAGCCAAGCGCAAACGACACAGCCGGAATATCGGCGGATCTGAGTTAATATTTGACATCTACGGGAATATAAAGTCTGTTATATAAGAAACTCGGCATCTCGCCGGAAATCCTCACGTTTCCGTCTCCATTGAGCTTCTACGTATTCTTGCTACCCTAAACTTACTCGAAGATGACGAATTTCGTTAAAGTCGCTGCGACTGGGTTCAAGAATGCCAGCGCCTACGATGAGCATCGGCCGACTTATAAACCGGAGATTCTCGGTGCCATTCTTTCTAAGCTGGGCCTTTCCGGCAAGAGGAATGCCCGGGTTGTAGATATTGCGGCAGGAACTGGCAAGTTTACAGAGGTTCTTGCGGCTCGAGATGAGCACTTTGAGATTGTTGCCGTCGAACCTGTGGAGTCAATGCGCACTACACTCGTGAGCAAGAACCTTGGTATTCGTGTGCAAGACGGCCTGGCGAGCTGTATTGACCTACCTGATGCCTGGGCAGATGCAATTACAGTAGCTCTGGTAAGTCCTAAGAAATTTCGCAGCTGTACGTATAGTTGCTGACGGGTTGTTAGGCTTTCCACTGGTGAGACGCAAGAAGAGGTCCTGCTTTTTGTTCTGAGCCCAGGTCTAATCCATCCCAGGTTCGATAATGAAGAAGCTTTGGCTGAGATCCACCGGGTTTTGAAGCCCGGAGGCAACCTCGCGCTGGTTTGGAACATTGAAAACTGTACGAGCATCCACCCACAGCAGCAACTATTGACTGACACATGCAAGATAACCAACCAGCATCCTGGATGACGTCGACGGAATGGGAAAGCTCAATCAAGAAGCAGATCATACAGCTGCCAAGCATGGGCCCGAGCCGTTTCCGTGATGAGAAATGGCCCCTGGTGTTCGAGCAGCAAGCAAAGAATGCATCGCCCATGTTCTCGACTCCGATCGAGACGGCCTCGGTGCCATTTACTCTATGGCTGAAGCCTAACGCGCTATGGGACCGCATCAACACATTGAGCCAAGTTTCAATCCTGGAGGGGGCCGATCGGGAGGCATTCTTGGCCAACTTTAACAAGGCTGTTCAAGTCGGCGATGGCGAGTGGAACGACGAGGGAGAAATTGCCTTTCACGGACATACTTTCTATGCATGGACATCACGCCTGTAGCTTCACCAGAAAGGCAATCACCACAGAAGGATAAGGCTTTCTATTGACTTGATATTATTTTTGATTCATCTACTCGTAAATCATGAGTCCGCAGAGATATACATGACTGCAGACACGTCAGAAGTCATCCCAATGTGTGTTGTAGAGGGAGCTTACCGTTATTTCCGCGCACGAAAGCATCGCCATACTCTCTTCGCTTGACGCCATTGACAAATTCCTGTGTCTTTTCCAACGCAATGTTCATGTAGCCGTCTACCGACTGGAGTTCACCTATGAGGGCGTCAGCAAAAGCTGACGGAAACAACACACGTTCCCTCCTGTGCGTCCAGTCCAGGTACTCCTAGAAGGCGGAAGCGAGGTTTCGTCTGCTTACCCTTGTAGACGACGCCCGAGTTGAGCTTGACAATGACGGGGTTGCCAATGATGTCGCTGAGGAAGCCGGAGGGGTCCTTGCCCTCTCCCTGCGCGCCGTTCTCCATGGTCTGCTGCTGGAGAGGCTGGCTATGGTGTTTGTGAGCGCCGTGGGGGGGATCCAAGCAATAGTATCGTTGATGAGTTTCAGGGTCGACCCAGTAGCTATGGCCAAGACAAGATGGGTGCAATCGTCGTCGTGATGGAAAGGAAGGAGGCCTAAGATTTTGGCGCTCTGTCTTGGGTTCGGCGAGAAGAAGCTTGTGAGGTACGTACTAACCTTTCCCAGCGGTCGCACCCCACTGGCGAATTCTAGGCCCACCCACCAAGCACGCTGCAAGGGGCCCCCGCGATGTTCATCAACAACTTGACTTGTGCACTTGCGAATATTGACTTTGTTTTGTTTTTCTGCCGATTTTGAGCCTACTCCGCGAAAGACAGCAAAATAAAGGCCTTTGTGGCTCCTCCATTCTATTCTAGCTTTGCTATGACTTCTTGCTAATAGCCCTTTTTCTTTTTTCGACTCTTGCACTACATTGAAGCTTTCTTTGCTCTCCTCTCTTTGCTTTCACGCGCTGCCTCGTGACCACCTACCTACCTACGGCAATGGTTGGCCTGACCGCGACCAAGAAAAAACTACCATTCGAGCCGACAGCTTTGCGAAAAGCGCGACTCAAAGCCGGGCCGAACAGCGGCACCGGACACGATGCCCCAAAATCCGCAGTAGGCGAGCGCGAGGGAGGCGACGAGGAGGCGCACGGGGAGGAAGAAGACTCACTGGCGCTGTTCCGTCGAGCCAAGGAGATGGCGCCAATCGTCAAGGCGGATCGTGAGTGGCAACGGCGCAGGCAATTACAAAAACAAAAAGAACAAGAGGCAGAGGAGGAGGCGCGTAAGACGGCGTTGGAGAGCAGTAGTGCGTCGGCGAGTAGGAAGCACTCGTTGACTGAAGACGAAGATGGAGATGTCGAAGTTGTGCAAGCGTCGACACCGATGGCATCTTCGGCATTAGCCATGTCAGAGGATGATATCATGGCCACACGGGAAGCATCAAACAATAGGTAAGGCGTGATGCTCCTGAGCTGAGTATAACCACGTTGCGCGGAGCTAATCTCGGACAACCAGGGAACTTATGACGCCACCGTCCTCAAAACGCTCTCGGCACGAATCTTCGACCTCGTTCACAGAGACCAACGGCCCCGGCCTCACCGATACAGCAGAGGCACCTGACTCGCCCACGATGCGAACATTGCGCTCCCTGGCCCCTGACCGGTCCATGACACCAGCTCTCTACGCCACAAACTTGCAAAGCAGCAGCGCATCCACCCCGACATACAATACACGTGCACAGGTCCGCAAGAGCACCAGTGTGCCTGCCGGATCGCAAGTTATCTGTCTCGACTCAGATTCCGAGCCCGAGACTGCTGCTGCTGCGCCTAGGGGGATCACAAGTCAGAACGAGTCACTAGACCTCGACCTCGATCTCGGCATTACCGCCATTGATGACGATGAAGACGACGAATTCGCCGACTACGTTCGAAAGGCGCAGGAGGAACGCGACAGACATCATTTACAACAGGAGCGAGCCGCGGAAGCCGCATCCTTGTTCTCGCCGACGCTTGAACCCGAAGGGGTGGCGTCCTCGCTGACGCCAGAGCCAGCCCGGGACATTATCGAAATCGTCGTCACATCTGAGATACCTGGCACGAAAGGGTGCCTCATCAAATTCTTCTTTGACCGCCCGCTACGCAAGGTACGCGACAGCTGGCTAAGTACGCAGCGCCGGAAGGGTCTGCCCCTCGAGCATATCTTCGGGCGCGACGAAGACGCTGTGCTCACCTGGCGCCGGAAAAAAGTCTACATGAGCTCCACGCTGCTGAGCCTGGGCATCCGGCCCGGCGAGGACGGCACGGGCGTGCCGCTTGCAGACGGACGCTTCGGCGGCACCGGCGACGGCTTCCATGAGAGCGGCACGAGGGTGCACATGCAGATCTGGACGCCCGAGCTGTTCGCGGAGCTGGAGCGCGAGGAGGAGCGTCGCCTCCAGCAGGAGCTATCCGCGGACCAGCAGGGCGCGGACGAGGACCAGCAGGGCGGCGGCGGGGAGGACTGCGGGGAGGAGGCGGCGGAGGCGCCGGTGACGCTGAGGATCACGCTCAAGGCGAAGAGCGGGGAGCCGGTGCGGCTCAGGGTCCTCCCGGAGACGACGATGGAGACGGTGGTGGCGGCGTATCGCGCGCAGAAGCAGGTGCCGGAGGCGGTGGACGTCGGACTCTGGTTCGACGGCATGCGGCTGGCTCCAGACGCGACGATGGAGGACGCGGACATTGACGACATGGATACGATAGAGGTTCATGAAAAGTGATTGCGGAAGGCGGGAAGGGGATGGCTCCAGAGAATTATTTGGTTATATTTTTTTGGACTTTTTTTTTCTTTTGTTTTTTGGACTTTTCAAGCGGCGGGCACGAAACGATACCCGCACCCGGCACCTGGCGTTTGTTTCTCCTCGTTGGCAATACTCACATCTCCACGAATATTACGAAATTTCTGATTACCATCAGTCAACCCTGTACTGCAGTGAGGGCTTATAATAGTACCGCGTAAGTTGTAATGATAAAATGCTAGGTAATAAATTGGATACCTAGGTAAGAAGCCCATCAACACTGTTAACGCCAGCTGCCCGGCCGCTGAGCCGACGGCTAAACCCAACATCCCAAACGCCGCATGATGAACGAGAATCCTATAAATACACTGAACGCCTCGCTGTATTCGACAACCCAATGATCCCCTATCCTATCCCTGGCAGAAAGACACTTCTAATTGTTAAGTAAACAGCTCCTTCATGCCATTTGGTACTGACGGAGGTGAAATCGTTCCACAGTCGGCCTTGCCATCGGAAACGGGAGTGGCTGGCCCCTCGTCTTCGATAGCGCCTCGAGTCAGTAATTCCACCGTAGATACTGCCGGTTGAGCAACGTCGAGAGCAAGACCTGTAGCCATCGGTTTCGCATCGACGTTCTTGCCAGTAGACACTTTCTTCCCTGTCTTGAAAAAGTCTGCAGCACTCGACTTGGGCTGCGCCGGCTTGCCGGCGGTGTTCTTGGGCTTGCGCGGGCGGGGCTTGGATGCCTTTTTCGTTTTGCCACCCCCGAGCTTTTCGCTGGTGCCGAAGCCGAGCTTGGTCTGTTTCGGCAAGTTGACAGCTGCGAGTTTAGGGCTAGGTTTTGGCGTCAGGATCGCCTGTGCTTCGTCTGTGGCCGGCGTTGGCGTTTCGATGATGCTGTCGTCTGCGCTGGGCGATTTGGAGGGGAGGCGGATCTGAATATTGGTCTTGTTGGCGTCGAGCTCATCCTTCTGGGATACGAGGTACGCATCGCCAATATCGACCGAACGTGGCAGCGACGCGAGATCGGCAACTGCATCACACTTGGACTGCACCACCAAGTCCCAGCAATCTTTCAAATCTGCGCCCTTGGGTTCCGGAGATAGGTTGATCCAGGCAGTAAACCCATCTTTTCTGCCTCGTGTGACTTGGCAGAGCTCTTTGACAAGGCGGCGGGTACCAGGGACCTTGAGCGTGGTGCCAACAACAATGACAGCGTCAGGACGTGCGCGAAGGTCCGCACTAGACACGTTGCCAATGGCCTCCTCATCGGGATTATACTCATTATAAAGCACAAACCTTGGCCGTATCCGACCAATTCCATGACTGCGCTTGCCACCGAAGTTTGTGCGGATGGAATCCTGCTCGGCACACGCCGAGCATAGTGGAGGCTCGGGACCATTGAAAAGCTCGGGTTTCAGGTTCGATAGATTAGAGCATTTGGTGCACACCATGTGCTGGAGGCCGCCGTGCAGTTGTATAGTTTTCGGCCACGGGCCCTTGGAGTTGAGCGGCACATTTGTTTCCAAAGGCTTCATTTGCGTATCAATGCAGTCGATGTTTTGGGAGTACAGCCTGAGAAGACGACCCTCTTGCGCTAGCGAGGCCAACATGTGATGAAAAAGGGTGGGGGATGCATCGGCAGACTTTTTGGCCATGTCGCGGACCATGTCGTGGAAAGATTGGGTGGACGAGTCGTGCTTGTAGACGGATGCATCGAAGAGATGCTTGCCAGAAGACTTTACATTGTACTGCTTCTTGGTGATGGCAAACAGGCCGTTGGAAGAGCGGAAGTCGGGGATGCCGGCGGAGACGGAAATACCTGCGCCGGCGACGACAACAATTTTCTTCTTCTTGCGCAGGGCAGATAATAGGCGGTCCCTCTGCTCAATGTCCTCGGGAGTCAATTCGGCTTCCGTCTTGGAGAGGTCTAGGCGCTTGGTTGTGCGGTCCTTGGGGGCGGCCGTCTTGCGCCGCTTGGGAGGGCGGTCGCCGGTGCTGCCATCGTCAGACTGGCTTGAGGAGCGATCAGCACGCTTGACAGGCGTCTGGGACCCAGGCGTGTCGGCGGACAAGGATTCGGGCGATGGGTAGCGCCTGCCAGTGGTGATGGGAACAATGGGCGAGTTGGGCAGAGATGGCGTCTTGGACAGCACGGACAAGGGCGATGAGGGTGGTTCCGAGGCGGCACGTGGCGGCGACGACGGGGGAGGACTGAATGGCGGTTTGGACGACGAGTATGTGTGCGTGGATGATGGCAGGTCCACCGAGGATTGCCGGCGCTCCATGGCGATGAGATGTGCGATTGTGGACGAGATTGGGAGTAAATCCGACGGGTGGCAGAGGAGGGGGGGGAGGGGCGTGGCCGTGGCCGTGAAGGAGGGAAAAGACGCGAAATTGGAGCGAGTGCACTAGATCATCGCGTGGCCGTGCAAAGGTGACCGAGCTTTGCAAGGAATTGCAGCGTGATGGGCGCAGCAAGTTATGCAATGGTTCGTTGTCGGCGGGATAAGCCTGGGGATCGTCTCCAGAGGAAAGAATGCGAATGGCAGCGGACGATGGCGGATAATGGGCGTCGTCGGAGTTGCGTGGATGGCGATGATGCAAGGAGGAGAAGTGAAGCGCGCCCAAGTGGTGAAGGGGTACCGGGAGCAGAAACACAAGCAAAAGGCAGGCGATGAGAGCAAGGGCGGAGAGAAGAGAAGATAGAGGAAGAGAGGGGGCAGAAAAGGACAAACGACGGCGCGGGAGGGATTTTGGGGGGGGATTCCACTTCTTTTGTGTGTCGGAAACACGGACGGACGGCAAGCAAAGACTAAAAGTTAGTCCAAGTTGGAGTCGTTATTACGTGCCTCGAGCAGGTGACGAGGTTGTTGAGAGGAGAGGGAAAAGGAAGAAGAAGAACCAAAAGACGCCAAGAACGAGTCGGGTCGGGAGCTAAAAGTAAAACTGGGCGGCGAGATGGTAATTTCGAAAGGAATAAACAGCGGCTCCATAAATGTCATGCCTGATGAGACTGACTTGCTCGGGGAGGGAAGAAGGAGAGGATGGGGCGATATATGGCGGTGATGCTGGTTAAATAGTAAACAAGGCCGCTCAGGTACGATACCGCTCTTTCATATTAACTAATTTGTATCACTCAAACTATGGGCGGCTGCGAACTTTCTGTACGAGCTCAGAACCTCTTCACGGGACGGACTTGTCGAATGGGATGCGAAGTGTTCGATTGTGGGGTTGGCGCTGAGCTGAGACGAGTTTCGAGGTTGAAATGCCATGTCTACTACCAATAAAGTATTAATTAAAAAAAAGAAAGTACCAGTGGGAAATAGAAAACCGAGCTAGAATAGCGAATGGTGGCGGGCAGATGTGCCTACCTATGTAGCTCAGTTATCCGCCTATACGCAAGGTACACCCCAGTGACCGACCACCTGTCTACTCGAAAAAAAAAAATGCACCATCTTTTGGCTTTCGGAACCGGCCAGAAAATCACTCATGGGCTCTGCAGACGGAGAACGGATGAAACTGCTCAGCATCATAGGTCATCTAGCCCTAAATCCATATGCAAGATAGATTCCCCCATGGCTGCTGACTCGACAGACCGGCCGCTCAGGGAAGATCCCTCTTAGCGTCGCCAATGAAGTGCGGCTCGCCATCACAGCCAGACTGTATGCCTCCCAACATCGAGTACCCGAGAGGCAAGCATGGGTTGTTTCCTCTCTGTGTTATCATACCAACTATGAACATTTCCATGGACGTTCGCCATGAACATGGATGGTTGCCCGGATACGGATGCGGGCCCACTGTGTGTGGGGACTTTGCTGCAAGATCCAAACATTGCAGAAGACCCCACGAAAAAGGGCACCCGGACTGTCGAACGCTGCTGAGAATGTAGTTGAATGTGAAATATGGGCATAAAGATCAGTATTTCTATCAGAAATTTTTATCAATATTCTATAGAATCGTAGATGCTCGTCTTTGACTGCCCATCACCATTACTCTCACCCGCGGCGACCCGCATATCTATCTGCCCTGCGAGTGCAGCCCGGTGGTAAGCGGTAATAGACGGCCGTGCTGTGCTTGTGCTGTACTTGTGCTGTACTTGTGCTGTCCCGATTTTTACGAAAAAAAAAATACCATATATCGATTTCACAAGTCTACCATATGTTATTTCTTCTAGTCGTTGGTTTGATCGGCACCTGTGACGACCTCTCACGGGGATTATTTAGTCTTGAGATATCGACGTGCCTGTCTATAATAATCGTACATCTCTTCGAATACAATGTCTGTTACATCTCAGACGGACTATGTACACTAAATCACAGCGTATATCCTTTGCTTATCATCTCTACACTCACTTCTTCTCCAGTCTCTTGGTCTGGTCCTTCTCCGGCGCTTGCCCCGTTGCCGAAGTCTTATCCATCTGCGCCTGCAGCGCCGGCTTCAGCCAGTACATGACTTCAATGACACTCCTCCCTTCCCGCCCCTCCGTCGCCCTGCTGCGCATCGCCGTCCGCCGTCTAATCGCCTCCACGCCCGCCACGCCCGCCGCAAAGCCCGCCAGGTGGCTCGCGAGATCAATCTTGCGCTCCAGCGCGCGGCCTATCCCCGCGAGCTGCAGGCCGAGCAGGGCCGCCAAGAACACGATGCCGTGCACGCCGCCCTCGGGCAGGCCCAGGAAGCGGAAGCCGTCAGAGCGATGCGCCCAAAAGTACGCCGCGCACAGGCCCAGCGTCGCGCCGGAGCCGCCCATGGTCGTGGTGCCGAGCATCCCGCGCAGCGTGTACGTCGCAACCGACCCGACGAAGCCGAACGACCCGCACGCCAGGAACAGCGTCAGGAAGTCGGCGCGGCCACCCAGCTCCGAGTGCAGGGCGGGGCCGATGACCATGAGCGGCACCATGTTGGCCAGCAGGTGACTGAGCGACTGGTGTGAGAAGATGGCGGCAAACATGGCCAGCGGACGCGGCGTCGCAACAGACACGATAAAGTACTTGTTGAGATGCTTCCACAGCGGCGGCACCTTCCATGCCAGGTACACCAGGACGTTGACGCCCACGAGCACCGCCACGGTCGCCTGCGCCGTCGAGATCTCGGGGAAGAGGCGGTAGCGCTGAGCCGGCTCCTCGTACACTATGCTGATGGCAGCCATGACTCCGAGCACCAACGCAGTCACGATAGCGCTGGGCAGGATTCTCGCCCAAGCTGACATTTCTGGTGGCTCTGTGAGGTCTGACTGCGCCGCTTCGTAATATGCCTGGATCTTGGGGTTGGTGATGGCTCGCGTCTGGCGGCCGCGACCCTCGTGATCGAGCTCCTCCAGCGTCCCCGAGACGACGCCTTCACGCTCCTCTCTTTCCAGCCGCTCTTTTTCCCGGGCCACATCTATCGCTTTTTGCTTCGCTCGATTCGTCGCTCGTATCTGGTCAAACACGCTGTGTCCGTAGACTGAATCTTGCACATCCGGCACCTCCGTTTCCGTCACTGCCTTGTCAGTATCAGGCGAGTGCTCCGCGGCAGCCCGCGTCTTTTTGGCCATCTCCTCCTCAATTACGGCCAGCTCATCCTCGGCACGCAAACCCGCGTTGCGAATCTCTTCTACTGGCACCTCCTTTCTTAGATATGCCAGTGCCTTATCAATGTGTTCGTCGGTAAATTGCCTTGTGTTGACGGCGTAGATGGGATCATCGAGCGTGCCAGCGACGCGGCGACCGTGGAGCACTCGCAGAAGATAGTTCCCCGCCTCTGTTTTCATGCCCGCGCCTAATATGCGCTTTATCTCGACCTCGCTTAGTTCTTTGTTGCGGAATGGCAATCCTATCTTGTCCTGGTACCCGTCTGGTAGTTGTTCGTAGTCGCGGATCGCGTGATGGGAGAACAGGGTCCTTCGGCGGCTGTATGGTTGAGCTATGGCCGGTGTCTGACACCAAGCGACCGTGTAGCCACAGTGTTTCGGTCGCAAGTCCTTACGACCGGCGCACGATATCCATCGCGAGGTCGGCCCGGCAAAGTTGAGTGTCGGCGAGTGGCGAAGGTTTTTTGTTGCTTCTCGCACAGCGGCCGCCGCACCGGTAGCCAGCGGACGAGCCCGGGAACACAGAAACATGTTCATATTCAATTGATTATCTTCCCCGCTGCCGGTACCCTCTAAGCCTCAATTGGAGGCGCTGCTGGTTCGCTCGCTCGCTCGAGTGGTGTCGTGCAAAGTGCAGCTTGTGCCGTCGCTTTTTGAAGTGTGGCCCCACTCAAAGATTTCGGAAGCAGCTCGGGTTTCTCGCAATTGTTTCTGCATTTCAGGAGTTTTGTCTTTTCGCAATTTCGGCCATCTTCTTAATTAAAACAAAATGTTCAAAAAGATTAATGTTGTACAGCGCAGTACCATTTTACATTAAGTCAATAGTGTGTAAAGGTTAGTTGGGGACAAGTTAGTGATAAATGGCGGTTGGTTAGAGCCACGCGACCAGTGGACGGAGAGATGGTGAACTGTATGTATGAGCTTGTGTGGCTGGTTCGAAACAGATCTTCTGAGTCGTCAAACATCATGAGTAGATTCAGTTTCACTACTGGATAACATGAATTAAAAATTACACAAACTATCCTTGGCAGTAACAAGATCCGACGGCTCGATAGTGAAGGCGAAGTCTGTAGGGTAGGGTACAGTCGTGATGTCATTCATCTCGGGTCAAGTACGTAGCCAACCAATGTCAACATCGATATCTGCTGAATACTAAACTGCTGCGTATAAATTGTCTCCTTTGAAATTCTTGGTTTGTTTCAAACAAGCCGATAGATACACATTCGTGAATTTCTTCCATATATATCAAGCTCCATTACATAATTCCTTTGGAGGGGAAGTCACCATTGCTTACTTTGCCTGCTTTCGACACCTTGGACCAGGAAATGGTGGCAATGTATGCCCATGAGCCTTCGTATCCGAGAAGCTTTTTGCCATTCTCCTCGTCAAAGACGTTGGGGATTACTCGAGGCAAGTTAGAATAGGCACGTGCAGCTCAAAATGGGGGGTGGGATACGTACGGAAACCTTTTTCATACTCCTCTTCTAGAGTATCAATTTTTCTCTTTAGCAGGTCCTCGCGTGTGCTGGCGGGTCGGCCTGGGCGCCGTGCCTTCTTTATTTGATCAAGCTCTTCGTCGTATTGGTGAACCAAGCTGGAGAGACTGGTGAGTGGATGGGATGGTGCTATGAGACAAGGTTTGCATACTTGTGAATGAGGCTTTGAACCTCTGGAAGCTCTAGTTGGGATACATCCTTTTCTTTGAGCTGGCTGTGAAAGTACTCGATTCGGTCAACTGCACAGGAATTCAGTGTTGGAGCAAGTTTGGAAGTCTCGCGGTGGCGGTCAAGGTCTTACTTACCAATAGGCTCCTCCTTTTTGGCCCTGGCGTTGGCAAGCTTTTCCAGTCGTAGATCACGGGCATGAGCCATACGCAGACGCTTGGAGTCGCGCGATTTGGCGTGCAGGGCATTTACTTCACCGCCGCGCTTCTTGGAGATTTGCTTCCGCGTCTTGTGCAGTGAGGTGGGCATTTTGGATGTTGTTTGGATGTGATGGATGAAGTGATCTTGATACCTGGATAAATCTAGTTAAATATGGATTATCTAGCACCAGTGACGGATGGATGCACTTCCTAGGTACGCTAGTGCTAATATAGCTAGACTGCCTTCCAGGCACTTGCCACTGGCATGGCGGCCCCTGGCGCGACAAAATCCAAAATCCACCTCTCAACGCGATCCAGCCAGTCCCACAGACGGTACGGAGTACCCCGGCCCGCTTCCTTCACGCCTCGCTTGTCGCGTTACCAAACAGCATTGCTGGACTCATCCCATTTCTATCCCAGACTGACCTTCTTTCTTGACGGCGCGTTTTTATTTGACTTTATCCGCCATGCTGGCTGCATTCCGTGCTTTGCTCTTTGCTTCAATTCGACTTTGAGATCCCTTCACAAGCTGTGTTCACTGCCTGTTTGTTTACACCGCTACCGACCGTTCGACCAGCACCACTATCGTTCACCACCAACTTGACGAAGGCGTTGTTAACGACAACAGTGGCTTTGCCGCCACCACAGGACCAAGCCCTGACAATATCGCACCGATCAGTCTCCCATATAAGTCAACATCTCGTCAGGGGGCGCCTTCGTCTGCCCTGACGCAACAGCATGGGTGTATCTGGTATGTTGCCGTAGGCTGCTTTGGTCCAACTCAAAGATTGCTGACTGCTATATAGGCTTGCTGCCCCTTTTGAAATCGATACAAAAACCTATCGAATTAAAGAAATGCGACGGCCAGACGCTCGGCGTTGACGCGTATGGCTGGCTTCATCGAGCAGCATTTTGCTGCGCTGTTGAGCTAGGCCAGGGCAAACCCACCACTAGGTATGAGTCTTCACGCCCGCCCTTCAATCTAATTGCTAACATTTCCCGAGATATGTCACAGCTGCAATGCATCGAGTTCGTATGCTGCTTCATTTCGGCGTCAAACCCTATATGGTCTTTGACGGCGACTACCTTCCAAGCAAAGCTGCCACCGAACTTTCGCGTGCCAAAAATCGCGAGGAAAAGAAAAAGCTGGCCGATGATCTCATGAAAGCCGGCAAGCCTGGTCAAGCCGCTCAAGAGTTTCAAAAATGTGTCGACGTTACCCCGGAAATGGCAGCGACACTAATCCAAGAGCTGAAAAAGATGGACATCCCGTGCATCGTTGCGCCCTACGAGGCTGACGCCCAGCTAGTCTACCTCGAAAAGCATGGTCTCATTGACGGCATTCTGTCCGACGACTCTGATTTACTTGTTTTTGGAGCAAAGCGCCTGCTCACCAAGCTTGACAAGTATGGCAACTGCATTGAGATCAACCGCCGTGACTTTGCGGCTTGTCGAGAGGTCTCCCTGACTGGCTGGTCCGATACCGAATTTCGCAGAATGGCCATAATGAGTGGCTGCGACTACTTGAACGGTCTTCCAGGCGTTGGTCTCAAGACAGCGTACAGGTTGATGCGTAAATCAAAATCCCCCGAACGCGTTGTTCGCATGCTACAGTTCGATGGCAAGCGTGTCTCCGAAAACTACCTGACACAATTCTACCAAGCAGAGCTCACATTCCTGCATCAATGGGTGTTTTGCCCAACACAAAAAGCCCTGGTTCACCTGACAGAGCTCGATGGTTCGCGCACAGCCGCCGAGATGCCCTTCATTGGTGCATTTGTCGAACCTGACCTGGCTCGCGGGATTGCCGCTGGTGATGTGAATCCTATCACAAAGGAACGCTTTACTCTACATCTTACGCCTTCTAAGCGAAAATTGGGACAGACAAAGTCGTATTCTGCCGCACCTGTCGCTACGCAACCACCTCGGAGGCCAATTACGTCCTTCTTCAAGACGCCAAGCCGAAGGCCCATGGGCGAGATGGACCCCAACTGCTTCTCCATAGATGCTGAACAAGTCGCACAATTAACTGAGGGTGGGCTGGTACCTCGTGTCTTTCCCTTGCCAAGACCATATATCGAAGGTACCCGAGAGTCATCCAACCGATTCCACCGACCTTACACACCACAAAGGATATCGCCCCGTTTGAACCGCCGGCGCACCGACACGCTGGGCAATTTGGTATACCAGACAGCCAGTAGTCCTCTTTTCACGCGCCCCAAGGAATCTATGTTCACCAGCGCTGGGCGATCTGAACCGCAACGCCGCCCGCAGAAGAAACTTCGTCTTTGTGACGACACTGAGCCCATCGACACGTCCCCCAAAACAAGCAGGTTCTTCTCCGCAGAGACGCCGTCTGCAGCTGCGAAGAAGGCTGTACCGGCAAAAACGGAAGGCTATCTCTTCTCTGACGACTCTGTCGAAGATGCCCTGAAGGACCTGCCTGACATTGACAGTTGGGAACCGCGTGCCCGCAGCCAAAAGAAAATGCTTGTATTTGAGGATGACCGGTCGGAGATGCCGTCGCAGTCTACCTCACGCGAGACCAGCAGTTTGACGGAGGTATCCGCGTCGCAAACGTCCCAGCCAGAAAAGGTTGATACTGCCTGCACTTCCATGGAGCCGCTCTCCATGCCGCCGCCGAAGCAAGTCACGGCTGTCTCCGAGCAGACCAAGACTCCAGCGTGCACATCTCTCAGCAGGTTCGCCTACACTTCAACAACATCAACCTCGCGAAGCTTATGCACACCTGCGTCCAGCATGTCGACCCAGTCCTCCATCTTCAGCAGCCTTTCAACACCCTCAACTACCGCCTCAAGCATCGGCTCCGCGCGAATGACGCCCCTTCAGCGTCTTGGAGCCCGGGCCGCCGACCCCCTCTTCTCTCCCAACGCGGCCATCACTCGGCGCCGCGCTGCCAACAACGACAAACCATCCATAACTACCGGCGAAAAGCTGGCCCCCAGAGACCCGACGCTCGTGCCACTGCCCAAGGTTGACGTCAGCGAGGTGGAGGCACTGCACGCCCCCTGTGGCAGCGGTGGCAGCGAGGACCAACTCGTCCCCGATAGCGACGGCGAAGACGATGAGGAGTTCATCAAGCTCCCACCCGGGAAGCGGTTCAATCCATCGCAGTTTGCATTCCGGTGAGAAAACACGGTCTTGTTTGGAGATATTTCTACGTATATATATACATTCACAGGAAAAGCATTCAAGGCGTCTTGTTAGAATTATTTTACTTTTTGGCACAGTACTGGTGTTGACAGGCATATTTCTTGTTTCATTCATGGCGTCGGACCTGGTGCTGGCTGTACGTTTTTTCTTGTTTTTGTATTTGCCCTTCACAGAATGGCCCTTGGGGACGGAGTTCAGAATTCTAGAGTTTTGTTTCTTTAACCCATCAGTTTAGTATCAGTAGCCCTTTTGGTAGCGTGCACGTAATATACGCTCAAATCTATTGATCAAAATCGCAGTCGAATGCCGCGGAACATGGGACTGCACCATGTTTTCTAGGGACAGAGAAGTTGTATTCTTTAGAGAAAAAAGTCATGACATGCTAACCGAGCGAAGAAAGCTACAAGTAAACCATAAGTCAAGTATCAATCATGACCAAAACTCCGGTCTCCGGGTCATTGCCCTTTGCCAATGATGAAGAATGCACATTCGGCTCGCCAAACAAGTCGTCTATTGGATGATGCCAGCATGTTTGCATAAAAAAAACACAAGAAAAAAACGCTGATGAACGTGTTCCGCCGTCTGAAGCCTGTTGTCGTACGTATATAGATAGGTTGTTGCTGCTTTTGTGAGATGGTGAGAGTGCCCTCACACAGAAGCCCTGCGGTATGCGGGCAAACACACCCCAAATACTTCGCTTTCTAGGTAACCATGAATCTTCCAATAATAACCTGATTCTTCTGCTTGTTTTCAGAGTGGAGGTGCGGCCGACAAGCCCGACCCGTCAAATGCATGCCCCCGCTGTTCACAAGTAAGCTTGACCACGCACTCGACGATCACACTGCATAAGACGCGCCATATCCACGATCTCTCGCTCGCCCAAGGGCCCAGAAGGAAGCGTCTTGCTATTCGGGGGCCCTGCATTTCGAGGCGGATAGAAGTGGGTTCGGTAGTTTGGCCTGTAGAACTGTTGGGAAGGTCATCTAAGGATAATGCGGTCTATCCTAAGGCCGCGCCGAAGGAGCCGTGAGGACTGAGCTCGGAGCCGTCAATTCCGAATTGAAGGACCATTTGCCTGAGTTGATGTTAACATGCTTCCGATCAATGGAGAGTAAGGCAAGACTTACCTCGAGCTAAGTTATCTGCAGTGTCCTCGAGTAATATTACCCGCCTCTTGCTGCAGTACGATGTTTTGTCCATGATGTCAACCTTGAGCTTGGCGTCCGAAAGTTCATGGATCGGCTTTTCAAACATTTCGGACAAGTTTTCAACGGCCATTTCTAGATCTTTTTGGTTGTCCTCAAAGATTTCCGTCAAGTTTGTCTTGGTGAGATAAAAGGCAAACGCATACGTCCACTTCAGAGTCTGGCGGCATGTTTGGAGTGCTTGTGACGCAGCGTTGAGATATTGAACCTCAATCCACGACATGCCCGAGCTGGTTTGTAGCTGCACCATCTTCTTCTCCGTCTTGCTAGCAATGTCCTTGTCTAACCGTGCTGACTGCTCGTGGTTGGCGTAACGATTGTAGTAGTGCAGGTACCGAGCCAGAGAAGTACGCGATTTAGTTTGCGCATCCCTTGCCTCATGCCCACTCTTTTCCTCATATCTGTTACAATTGTACCATGATGTGCCATGCTCAGACCAGAGACCCATACACATCCAGCAGAATTCATAGCGACATTTGCGACAAGTCATGTGGTTGCAGCCACCATTCTTTTCAATGGTCGATTGACACTTGGGGCATTCTTTCGTATTGGCACTGATCCAATTCGCCGTCTCAGAGTCGTCAGCGCACTTTTTGAGCCATTTCTTGACCAAATCGCACGGGGCTGGTTGGTGATCGGGGTTCGGGCAACCAAAGCAGAAGCGAAAGCCGCAACTGCACTCGACTGTGGGCACAATCCTTTCAAGATCCTTTTTCTTGACAGAACATTCAACCGCATTTGGACAATCTGGCGCAGGACACCACTTAAAGATATCCTTATCCTCGACATATGTACGGTTCAGAAGCTCGTGGTATCGACCAGTAAGATCAGAGGTGACGAGCAAGTCTAGGGATCGTGAGTCGAGGATTCGTCCGCAGCCGCCAGATGGACATTGAATTCTGGCAGCCTCGCCTTCCTCGCGAATCTTTTGGGTCAGGTACTGGCGGTAGCAATCGACACAGTAACGATGGCCGCACTTCAGGGCAAAGGTCTCCAGGCCTTGCCCATCTTCGCAGCAAATATCGCAGGCGAACCCAGTTACAGCCTCGAGCTTGGGAAGATCGTTGGTGTTGCTGCTCAGACCGGCCGCTTCTAGGACCTTCTCTGGACGATCCATGTAGTCTTCGAGTAAACGCTCCTTATTCCAGCGAAAATGGCGCAGAAGTATCGCAGCATCTTCCTTTCCCATATCAAGGATCATGTCGACTTCCGCAATCATGTCGTCCTGCTGCTTCTGAATATCGGCTGGCTCGTACACAGTGAACGGGATAACATGTCCCTGGTTCTTCCTTTTATTAAGTTCCTTCGGGGAGAGACAAAAGTCGGGATCGGGCTCGTCAAAATCTTCCTCGTCGAAGTCTGTAGCACGATGCTGTTAGTTTTGTCGTGGTGAGAACGGCACCAGGCCAAGGGACCTTACCGGCGTCGGAAAGATCATCGGCACTATCCTGGAGCATCTCGACATCGCTCGAAAGCTGTGACATGAAATCCTCGTCCGAATCCATGCCGCGGATTGTAATGGGAGTCGGAGGTGCAACTTGGGGTTCGACTGCTGAGACGACGTGTTTCTTGTTGGAAGAGGTGTCCGGGATCGTCGTCTCAGCGGCCTTTCGTTTCCGCGTGGAGGGGGGAATGGTGGCGGCTAGGTCAGAAGCGCAGTAAGTGGGAGATTCGAAAAGAGCGACCACGAAGCGAGACAGAAAGAGTTTTTGTTTGGCTCTATCCGTTGCCCGTTCCAACACGCGAGGCGACCGAATTCCACTAGAGAACGCCGACTCGAGGCGCAGAAGGAAACGGCGAGGTGGGGGGGAAGGGGGGAGGTGAGGGAGAGAGCAGACGCTGTTAAGCAATCAGCGACCGTGGCTCTGAGATGGGATGGTAGTAGACCAAGGTGACTGCAATGGCAAAACAGCGGCGGTGTTCTCAAGCAAAGCCGGAAGCGTTCATGGATCAAAGATGTGAAAGTGAAGCCGGCTGCGGTCCTTTTGAAGTTGATGTGAAGGATTATCCTCGGCGGCTGAGTCATGCCACGGAAAAGGTTTCCTCTGCCTTGGCCTTGTCAGGAGGCCGATGATGCCACTACCTACTGCACTACAGCCTACTAACTAACTGACCACAACTGTCCCCGTCACTGCCCCCCCAGGTTAGAGGTAGGTACTTGTCGCTTTTCGAAGCGCCTGCCTACCTATTGCGGGGTTCGCCACACACAGAGGTGCCTTAGTGTCTTTACCACTCACTTATTAGTACCAGATGATACCTGTCGCTAACCCACCCACGGCGACAACAGGTGGCGAAGAACTCTAATAACTGATGGGCACCAACGGCCTAATGATAGCCTTACAATCCTACGAACACATACTTCATGCCTGATTACCGATGGAACATCATCGGCCTCAACATCTCCATGTCTTTGTAGGATTCATCTTAAGTGTAAAAAGCTGCAGTTCCCATGCGCCCCTCCCCTGTCTGGGTCTGGCAGCGCACTTGAAGAGCCCGTCACATGCACAGGTCAGCTGTCGCCTATAATTGGGATGGAGGTTCGTCAAGCGATGAAACATGCCAGCGGTGGATGATTATCCGCGCAGCCGTTTTCCTGGCCGAGGGATGAGCGGCTGGTAGTCTGTACACCATACATTGCTTGTCATTACTACCCCAATCTCGGTCACATCCTCAACGCCGTTCGAGGCATCAACTGGTCTGCAGACATTCACCCGCTCGTCGCTGGGCTAAACTACAACCGTCTCCAACGCACACGGTAGTTTCAGCCTAGTGAAGTACCTTTTCAGCCATGGTGACTGTTGAGAGATATGTTAGCAGCAAATCTAACAAAGAATTAAATACTCGGCTTACCATCGGCAGCAGTGGCATCGGCCTCGAGGTGCACCTTGGCCACCTTGCCATTCTCAATCTTGAGGGCGAAGCGCTGACTGCGAGTGCCGCCGAGGACGGCAGCAGCACCGTCAAAGCCCATGTCGATGGCCTTTGTGAAGGCGGCGGTAGGATCAGCGACCCAGCGGATCTGTGTACCGCGTGTCAAAACCAGCATCGCTTCTTTGTCCACGCAGACTAATGGAACTTACAGAGGTCTGACTGGCAGGGTCGAGCTGCTCGGCCCAAGCCTTCATGCTAGAGCACAGGGGGGGCAAAACACATCAATGATCATTCCGGCACTCGTTCACGACGCTAATGAGCGCCACTGCGCATAATCAAACATACACAAACGGGTCGTTGACGGATAGCACAAAGACCTTGCCCGCATCCTTGAGCTTGGGGCTGTTGATGTACGAGGGGATGTGCTTGCTGGAGCAGGTGCCGGTGAAGGCGCCTGGAACGCCGATGATGTAGCCGTCACCCGACTTGAACTCGTCGGCCAGGCTGATCTTGGCGGCGGCCGAGTTTTCGAAAAGGCCGTCCGTCTCGGGGAGCTCGTCACCGACGCGGATCTGGACGCGACGCGTGGAGTGGAAAGCGCGGGTGGCGGCGGGGCGCGCAAGGGCGACAGCACGGAAAGGAGCGCGGAAGGCCATTTTAATTGATTGCGGGGTTGCAAATCGCTGGTTGTTGGGGATGTTGATGAGAAGAGTGAAGAAGCTGGAGCGGGATATGTAAATGTTGGTTAGGGGGTGGGCGAGTTGAGATTAGAGCTGTGGTTCGGCCCCCACAGACCCTGGAAGCTACCTCTGCCAGGGCAAACTCCCCGAGTCGTACAAGAGAATTTGTTGAACTGCGTTGGTTGCCGTGATTCGTGATTATGGAAAGAAGAAACAGACTGAAGCTACTCTGCTATTGTCATTGTAGCTATTGTGTGAACTAAACTAGGCCATACGTCGCCGTCGGACTGTTCACGGTGCCCCCCAGAAGAAACCTACAGGTTTATAAGGTAGTTACAAGGACAGGATCGATCGCTTGCATCGAGCTGGCCGGATATAAGGCGCGCAAGTCATGAGGACCAATGATACATATGATACTGGCATTTTTTTTAAAAAAAAAAAAAAAAAAAAAAAAAAAAACTGTCGCTTCGGACAAGTAATCCCTTGCCCGGATCGTTCTATGCTTGGCCGATAGTGGTGGAGGGACTCGGCCGAACGATCAGGGTGTCCCAAGCGCGGCCCGGCAGAACGTCGACACAGCTTGGGCCGGACAGAATAGAAGGTCTATATCATGTCAAATATATGGATTATGACTAATTGGTGTTTTGCCTTTGTTACAGCAATCTAAATCCGTCCGACAATAAGTCAAACTGCATCCGTGCTCCTCAAGACTGGACGAACTTGGCTACGGTTGCTTCATACAGTCGAACCCGCACAACATGGCGAGATTCTATGAGAATACATGCTACCTTATTGGTGCAACCTACAAGGAAGAAATCATCCATTCAGGGCGCTCGAAGAAGTGCGCAGCAGAGGCTGATTCATTGTCGCGAGACAGCCTTTCAAGTAAGCGGACAATGTGACACTGTGAAGGTGGTAGTGGTTTCAACAGGTAGTCAGAGAACCTCGCTCGGTTCGTCGCTACTCACGATTGTCGGTTGTTTGACGCACCAGTCTTGTAGCTCGCTGTGTATTTATGGCTCAGGGGCGCGGTGGTCACGTTGCGCGATGAAACCAGGCGGTACTGATGCCCCCAACTGCGAAGGAACACGCATCGCCTACGACTTGATGATGTGTTCCTGTTTTGGGGGATGGGAGCAGCCTGGGAGCTAGACCAAGCGCATGTGTCAGGTCCCGATTGGCATTGATATGTGTCACAGTCCCGGCCATCAGTTCCGGCCATCAGTCCCAACCATCAGCTTGATGGTAAAGTGTTAGCGGGTAATAATGTATCGCAAAAACAGCGGAATAATTTCGTTGGATATGGTCAGTAGTTGGATGAGAGGAAAGGATGTTGAGCTATTATAGTATTATAGAATCCATGGTGATGCCGATACGGACATACTGGCGTAATGAGGAGGGGCTTGATGGAGCCCGAGTTTGTGTATCAGATGGTCATGGAAGGAGTGCCAGCCATGAGATGAGACATGCGGAAAAGGTGGATCGGGCAGCGAACAACGGCGCTGTGAGATGCGTGCTCAGACAAGAAGAGGCCCGAGTATTTTAATGACCATGACAGCGGGAAATTGCCGATGCAGCCACGAGGGAATGGGAGGTGTTTAGATGGAGTCTTGTGGTGTTTATCATGATGATGATGATGATGATGATGATGATGATGATGATGATGATGATGATGATGGTGATGTTGTAAATGCCCAACCACAGGCCTTGTAAGCGGGAGAATTGGCAGTGAGAGAAAAAAAAAAAAGGATGCAGGCAGAACCGCCTACCTATGTATTTAGGCCTGTCTATGTAACTAAATGCCTGGTGCGATGAGATGGCAATGCAGGAAATGAAAGGGCCGCTTTGCAGCTTTTTTTCGGCATATGTGCTGGCTCGAGAAGGTTTCGTGATGATTTCAGTACGGTGCATGTAGTAGCATGTACCTACCTACCTACCTACATGCTAACTAACTAGTTACCCAGTTAGCAGGTACGTAGGCATACATGTACATATGTAGCTGGTTTCTGGCCAGTCGTGGCCGGGGCAAGCAGGTAAGTTAAAACTAGGTAGATAGCAGGATGTATGTACATATGTAGCTGGGCTCTGGCCAGTCGTGGCCGGGGCAAACGAGATGCGGTTCGTCTTCCGTGGTAGTAATGAGCCCAGGGAATCAGAGATTGACATAGACGAACAGGTTGTTGTGTACCTAATAATGCTCCCTTGGTGACGACTTGGTTAAAGTGGTATTGAAAAGGTACTTGCCACCCACTGACTTTTATTCAGCTTTAGCAGGTACCTCCATCCCTTGATAACAACTTGCCTTGGCACATTGTGGAGCCTACATCGGGGTACCTAGATTAGTAGACGTACGGCGGCTGCCAGGAACGAACCAACTGCCAGGCTTTTGTGGCACTGATTCTAATTCAATTGAAGGGCAGGGCACCCGCTCTATCCCACGCCACACCCTACCTGGACGTTACTGCACAGTAAGGTAAGGTAGTTACTCTCTCTCCCTCCCTCCCTGGTCTAACCTTCTCGGGGCTCTAACCAACTCGGTAGTACCACAGAAGTACCCTGGAAGTGACTTGGGATACTGTAGGTTACCTACTTACTTAGCAACGGCGGTTGGTACGAAACTAGTACCTGGGCTGGAATACAATAGGTTGAATTCAAGACCCTC
>MWMN01000010.1:290959-320975 GCA_002968875.1 Cordyceps cicadae | reverse complement strand
CCCCCCCCCCCTCCCCTTCTCCCAACATCATTGCCAACACGGCTACCTACCTACTACGGTATCAATCTCTTTGACCTCAACAGTCGCCATCGTCTCCCAAGCCACCCACCACACTCGTCTTCCTGGCAGCTCCCGACTCTGCGGCAGCCGCGGCTCTAGACCGTGCACGCCATCGTTAACAGAGTCCCGTTTCCAAGTCACGACTCGCTGATACAAGTTCCCAAGTATCTGTACCACCGACCGACCGACCGACCGACCAACCCTTCGCGCCAGACCACACGAGCTCAGAGTTCAGCGTCATCGCGGCATTGTGCGCCAACCGCTCGCCCGCTGTTTCACACTCCAAACGTCTTTTCAATCCCGACCTGCTCAAATTTCGACCCAAGTCATCTGCGCCCACTCTCTGACAAGTCGCCGCCCTCGTCCTCTACCGTCGCTTCGCCTTTTTATTTTAATTTTATCCTACTTGGCTTCGCACATCTACTTCCTATCCTCCCGACTCAAAATACACTCGCCACCAACGTGTTATCCGTCGGTGACGCCCTGTGCTGAATTTCCTGCCCGCTATACTGAGCGTCGCGTTGCCCTGACCACCAACGCCCAGCCACGAGTCGAAGCCTACCCGCGACTCTTTGCCCACCATGCTTCAGACACCATCGAGGGCGTCTACTGCTTCTTCTTCCTCCTTTCAACCCCTCTCCCGACAAAACACAATGTCCTCCTACGATGGTGCGCGCTCGGCGCGCCAGTCCAAGCGCTACTCCATGTCCGCTCTCTACATGTCCATGTCGGCCAACGAGGGGGAGATGCAGATTGAAGATGACCTAGCCAAAGCGCAAAAAATCTTGCGTGAACTCAAGTCCAGCATTTCGTCTCAGTCCAAGAAGAACTTCGTTCTCGAAAAGGACGTTCGCTACCTCGACTCTCGCATTGCCCTCTTGATCCAAAACCGCATGGCTCTGGAAGAGGTAAGCATCTCCCTTGACCGGGATGACGTCCAACATCCAACCGTCGCTGACCACCCCGTAGCAAAACGAAGTTGCCAGCCACCTCGAAGATGCAACCGATATGCAGGAAGGTTTCTTCCCAAACGACGATAAGACGCAGAAATACGGGAACCTCTTGTTTCTTCTACAATCCGAGCCTCGCCACATCGCTCACCTCTGCCGTCTCGTTTCCATGGCTGAGATTGATTCCCTGCTCCAGACAGTCATGTTTACCATCTACGGAAACCAGTACGAATCAAGAGAGGAACATCTTCTGCTCACCATGTTCCAGGTATGCCCCCTTTCAACTACGATGATCCCACACGCTTACCCCACCAGTCTGTCCTTACCTACCAATTTGACAATACCCCCGACTACTCTTCCTTGCTCCGAGCCAATACACCCGTCTCTCGCATGATGACAACTTATACCCGGCGTGGACCCGGCCAGAGCTTCCTGCGCACCGTGCTCGCTGATAGAATCAACGACCTCATCATCTTGCAGGACCTTGACCTCGAAATCAATCCGCTCAAGGTCTATGAACGCATGCTCGAGCAAATTGAAGAAGAGAACGGCTCTCTACCCGCGTCCCTTCCCCGTGGCATCACGGCGGAACAAGCCGCCGACAACGCTCAGGTTCAGGCTATTATCCAGCCAAGACTTTCTATGCTGACCGAGATTGCCAACAACTTCCTCAACACCATCATCGAGGGACTCGAAGAAGCTCCCTACGGCATTCGCTGGATTTGTAAGCAAATTCGCAGTTTAACTAAGCGCAAGTACCCAGACGCCAATGACCAAGTCATCTGCACCCTGATCGGTGGTTTCTTCTTCCTCCGTTTCATCAACCCAGCAATTGTCACACCGAAGTCCTACATGCTCATCGACGGCACCCCCGCTGAGAAACCCCGTCGCACACTGACCTTGGTTGCTAAAATGCTTCAGAACTTGGCCAACAAGCCGTCATACGCGAAAGAGCCATACATGGCCAAACTTCAGCCCTTCATTGAACAAAACAAGGATCGCATCAACAGGTTCATGCTTGATTTGTGCGAGGTCAGTGATTTCTACGAGAGCCTGGAAATGGACAATTATGTCGCTCTCTCGAAGAAGGATCTGCAGCTCGACATAACGTTGAACGAAATCTACGCCATGCATGCCCTCATTGAGAAGCATACAGCTGAGATATGTCGAGATGAGGCATCCCATCTATCTATCATTATGACTGAGCTGGGCCCTGCTCCTACCCAGGTACCTCGCAAGGAAAACCGCGTTATCAATCTCCCCCTCTTCAGCCGCTGGGAGACTGCCATCGATGACCTGACGGCGGCCCTCGATATTACACAGGAGGAAGTGTTCTTTATGGAAGCCAAGTCCATCTTTGTACAGATTATGCGCTCTTTCCCCCAAAGCAGCGCTGTGTCCAAGCGTCCCTTGCGCTTAGAGCGAGTCGCTGATGCTGCTGCCACTAGCCGCAATGACGCAGTTATGGTCCGAAAGGGTATTCGAGCCATGGAACTTCTTTCTCAGCTCCAGGATATGGGTGTCATTGACAAGAGTGATCAGTTTGGTCTGCTCCGTGACGAAGTCGAACAAGAGCTTCACCACCTCGGCTCGCTCAAAGAAGGCGTTCTGAACGAAACCAAGAAGCTGGATGAGGTCTACAAGACGATCCGTGATCACAACACATATCTTGTTGGGCAGCTCGAGACATACAAGAGCTATCTTCATAACGTCAGATCGCAGAGTGAGGGCACCAAAAGAAAGCAGCAGAAGCAGCAGGTTCTTGGCCCTTACAAGTTTACGCACCAGCAACTGGAAAAGGAGGGGGTGATTCAAAAGAGCAATGTCCCGGATAACAGGCGGGCCAACATTTACTTTAACTTCACCTCACCTCTCCCAGGCACATTTGTCATTTCTCTACACTACAAGGGTGGGTTTCAGCATTCCACTATTTCTTGCACTACTTTGACTGACACCGAGATAGGACGTAATCGTGGTCTTCTCGAACTGGACCTGAAGCTCGATGACCTGCTTGAAATGCAAAAGGACAACCAAGAAGAGCTTGATCTAGAATACGTACAATTCAGCGTCCCTAAAGTGCTTGCGCTACTGAACAAGCGTTTTGCACGCAAGAAGGGCTGGTAAATCCTACCCAAGACCCATCAGTCACAGTCACATGTTGAGGATGCTTTTTTTCGGCGTTGGGGAGCACATGATACCACTTGGCGCTGTCTCATTATGTTTATTGATGGACCGGCACCGAGATTTTGTTTGCTTTTCTGCGCAGGGCCGTGTCACCGAAGCACGGTTCCGTTGAACTCGAGTTATTAATATTCGGCTGTCTGCATACCGACACTGGCTGTTGGTGCGCGGACCCTTTTCGTCCGAGCATGAATGTATGCTTGGGTACTCTGCCCGGTAGGACTCGAAACCGGGCAGAGCGATGAAACGATGCACAAGAATAGTGCAGACTCTCAAGACACATACACAATTCCTACACGCCTGGCTGGTCCGCGAGTAGGGACGGTGTTGATTTGGATACGCGATTCCACACCACACTGCGTAGGTCACTATCCATATGATGATGACGAGTGGTGGATGCGATCAGTACCATGTGTTTCCTGTTCTTGGGGAGGGGAGGGCAAGGGGTTCTATTTCACGATGCTTTGCGATTTCCTCTACTTTTTCTGTTTGTTCTTTTTTTTCTCTTTTTTCTGTTTTGAAGATGTATCTTGTGTATTGACTTTGCATTCCTATCTTCCTGTCTCGTGCCTTTCTTTTTTAGGCTTCCTATATAGCTTTTTTCTTGTCCGCTGAAATGATCTACAACATGTCGTGTATGATGGCAACGTGGAGAAGATCTATGCCCGGAACGTTCTTTTGATTCCTCAATGACTAGATGTCCATTATATTTTGCAGAGTGGCATCCCCTGTTGTAGGTCACTCCGTCCACGCATCTGGTTCCTATCAGGCATCTTATGATATGAGCACCTTGAAGAAGGCTACTCAACTACGGTCGGAACGTTGTCTCCTTTCCGGCTTCCTTAGCTTCGACGTCCACTCGCGCAATATTTCACGGAATGCATTGTAACAACTGAGCTCATAAATAAATGAAATAGTCTAATCAAGAGTTGTTGAGTCTGATCGTTTCGTCATGTACTTCCGTTTTTAAAGGACCCCACGCACACCGATATCATAGCCCCTAACTATATGGTAACGGCAGCTTCGTTACCTGTCTAAACAACGCCATCATATAAGGAAGCGTAGGCGGCGGCTTGCTCATTCGTAGCAGAATCATTGCGCCTACCATGTAATTAACACGGCATTCATCCTTTTTTTAGGAAGCGGTGCTCACAGGCTTAGCACCGGCGGCATGACCAGACATTTCGGCATCCACATCCATAGCAGAAGCTCCATGCTCTTCTGTCTCTCCCTCGCCCTCGCCATCAACTACTTCTTCCTCAAGCTCGTCGTCACTCTCGCCTTCTAGGTCAACGCTGCCGTCCTCCGAAGCAGCATCTTCATCGTCTTCGGCGGGGTTCGCGGCTTCTTGGTCGCCATCTCCCATCTCGGTATCCTCGCCCGGAGCGGGAACAGGCTTCTCGCTACCTTCGGCTTCAGCTTCAGCTTCAGCTTCGGCCTCTTCTGCGGCCTCTTCCGCGCCATATTCTTCCTCGTCGGCTACAAGGTCAGCCTCGGGCTGTTCCGGAGGAAACTCAGCAGGAGCAGAGGCCTCTGAGTCCCTAAAAGCCTATTAAAACATGTTTCGTATTTCATACGGAAGGACTGAATTGCATACCATTTGATCGCGAACCGAGTCACCCTGGGCTTCTCAGCCAGCACATTGCGCCTCACGCGCTCGATTATTGGCTTCGCGGGGGGCTCAGCGATGAGCTCTGGCGAATCGTATTCGTTATTGACATAGTACCCGACACGGACAAACTCCCGGCCATCGTAGGCACAAGTCAGGAGCACGACGGTGACACCGATGATATCCGCGTCAGGAATTCGTGACGTATCGGGCGCGTCAGCCTCGAAGATGAACTTGTTTACGCCGATAGGAACCGGGCCAACGAGGAGTGAATCGAGCTCCTGGTCATATTGGTCACTGGAAATCGGGGCGTTAGTCTAGGTAGTCGTGTGAAGCGAGAATCGGCGACGTACGATTGAGCAGATCCGACATAGGTCAACTTCCACTCGAGATCTACCAAGATGTGTGAGAATTTGCGAAAGCGAGCGTCATCCGTCATGGCCGCGGAACACACCCTTCTCTAGTTGCTCGAGACATTCAAAAGTGATCTCGAACTCGTACTTATCGGTGATCTTAGCCGGGTTGTTGACAACCTTGACACCGAGGAGCGATACGACAGACATGTCGGGCTAGGGTCTAAAAGTGAGAAATTCGCAGCCGAGAGAGGATGATTGGCGGTGCGTCGACGTAAGGGATGCGGAGTTTGTGTTTGCGTGAGGGCAGTCGTCAAGTGAGGCGGGGGATAGAGTCAAGCGACAACTGTACGCGGGCGTGGTGCAGGTTGCAAAATCTGAGAAGGAGGGAAACGAAGGAATCGGGGGATGGGAGGAAGGAAAGGGGGTCCGTTAATCACAGGAACTGCAGCTCTCTGTCACTGCTTGCCGGTTGCTAGGTAATCGTAGATTGGGAGGGAGGAAGAAGGCGGGACGCGACATGACATGAGAAGTCGGTCGGTCGCACGCGTTGAGGGCGGCCAAGTTGGCGTGACCCCACCAACCAGGCTGCCCATTTAAATAACCCGGTACCAACTAACAAGGGTAAAAGGCAGCATCTCACCTCCTGATCGGAGTCTCAAGTGAGTAAACAGTGTTACATCAGCTTATCTTGGGTATCTCACCTATTTATTTACGCTATCAGTACCTCACCTTTCCGAAGGCTTGGTGAAGATATCAGGTCAATAGGAACAGACATGGTGATACCCACTCTTATTGTAGTAACTCGGTACATAAGTACTAACTAAGTGATTGCCTTAGTTGGTAGTACCTGGGTAGTTAACTAGTACCTGGGTAGTTAACTAGTACCTAGGTAGGTAACGTTAGGTTTTTAGTTGTAGACAGCTAACTAGTCAGTCGAGCTGGGTCGAGACCATAAACGCCCTCCGTGCAGAAGCAACAGCCGTTGGCCAACAAGTCGGTAACCTTGGATATTAATAGCCCTCGACTGACCTGTATATCAACTACTAACCTATCAGCAACTCAAACCGCACGCCTCAGCGCCTCAAGGAAACGCCCAGGACCGCCATCAAGGCGAAGCAGCGAGGCTTCCTAGGCTAAGCGCGGACAACAGCCAGCCTGCATGCGAGGCTTAGTAAACCTTGGCGCCTGCGGTCTGCGGTGTACAGTTTGTGGCTGGTGATGGTTTGCCATTTCATCATCACCCATTTTCCTTCCATCGTACTTCGGCGTACTTTGGTTTTTTCAGCTTTATTGATCACGAATTGGGTCTGCGACTTGTTCCGTCCAAGCCAAATCTCTGAGCTTCTAGCACCGACAAGCTT
Organism: Cordyceps cicadae; assembly: GCA_002968875.1. Taxonomy (NCBI): domain Eukaryota; kingdom Fungi; phylum Ascomycota; class Sordariomycetes; order Hypocreales; family Cordycipitaceae; genus Cordyceps; species Cordyceps cicadae. The sequence goes on along the minus strand of MWMN01000010.1, from coordinate 314,458 downwards.
CGAGCTAGTCCTACACCATGCACCTCCGAACATGGCCCCGGCCGGACGCAACGTCTGACGCGGAGGGCCTCACTCAGACCCGAAGGCTTGTCCGACGAGATGTGTCCAGTGCTGCGGTACGTCTCCAACTTTTCTTCATAAACTGATCATTCCATGACCGGATTGGCTGTTTGCCTGTTCCTGATCGGGCGGCTCGGAGCCGAGCTTTTGCTGACCCAAATAATTATCCAGATCGCCGTCGGTGGCGCCCTCGGTCTCTTTGTCGTCGTGGCTACCCTCATCGCCATCATGGCCCACTACACCAAGCGACGAACCCTCAAGCAGTTCCGTACACAAGGATACGAATCGACAGCGACGGCCGAGGATACGACGGAGCTAGCACCGGCCGCCGCCCACGTCGCGGTACCACCACTAGCGCAAACGGCCGGTGGCCGAGGCGGCAACGGCGTGGATAGGCACACATCGGTGCGCTCCGTCATGACGTTGCCGGCCTACCGCGCCGAGGCGTCGAACAATGAGCAGGTACTGGGGCGTGCGGGTGACCGCGACGGCGTCGACGTCATCGTGGACCTGCCGACCGAGGAGCAAGAGGAAGCGCTGCGAGACGAGGAGATGGAGGCGCTGTACCAGATCCGCGCCCTGCGAAGGCAGCAGATTCTCGAGAGGGAGCAGCGCCGAGTGGAGCGCGAGGAGGCGCGCGCGCGTAACGACCACGCGGCGCTGGCGAACATCAGGGAGCGTGCTCGTGTCGCGCGCGAGGCGGCCCTTGCAAGCAGCGAGACCATCAACGAGCTGCGGCAGGACGCCACTCGTGCTCAGGGGCAGCGTGTGCGGTCAGTATCGACGGTCTCGTACGGCGACCTGGGCGTCGCGCGGCACGATGGCAGTCGCGTTCGCGCGCGTAGCAACGACAGCGAGCGCATGGGTTTGCTCGCCGACGCCGCTAGTATTTCCGGGGAGCCGACGGCAGCCCAGTCCGAGCCGCGACACGGCCGCAACGCGAGTGTGAGCTCCCTGGTGAGCGCCGACAACGATGGCGGCAGCGGGCTGCCGTCGCCAGCGTACTCACGCGAGACTTCGACGCTTGGGCGAGTGGTCACTGGCGGCAGTGACTCGCCGCTCGCAGGATCCAGCCCCGAGCTGGTCGAGGTGCCACTGGACTTTGGCGGCGATGAACGGCCGCCACCGGGCTACGAGGAGGCGCACCCGCATGCGACTTTGCCGCCGGGCTACACTGAGCGCGGGGGCGTAAGGAACATGCAATCGCCGTCTGGCGAGTTTCATGTAGCCGCAGAAGCGCCTCGGTCACAACAGTCCCCTAGTTCCAGACGGCCAGTGCCACAGATAGTGATTGAGCGGCACCCTCATTGATGCGACAAGCTGGGTATGATGTAATGATGTACGGATTTTTGCTTTCTATTGGCGAGCTTTTTTTTTGCATTGGATGATTTTGGGCGAATTTGTCTTCCTTCCCTTTTCAATGGGCCAGCGTTTCCTTTTGTTTTCTTACCGAGTATACATTTAGATAGGCATGAGACTACAACGAAGGTCGGAAGGTGAAAAGGAATTTAGTGGTACACGATAACAAGACCTATATCGATGCGACTTTCTTGTTACATGACGACGACTCGTGGTAGATTTCTTGTTTATAAGCTTCCGACATATTTCACGCCGCATAAGCGCCTTGGTCAACTTGGGCAGTCATGGTGATGATTTCATGGTGATAATGGATGGTGTCGGCTTATGCAAGCTTTAGATAATCTGGACTTGGTGCTCACAAATTGATCAGACCCCACTCACCCTCCCTTGAATAACTTTGTGCTACAGCCGGTACCTTGAACCCCCGCTAAACCCCACCAAAGTGACATGTACCTGTCCAAACAGGTTAAACAGAGCAGGTTGTGCAAGTTCCATGGTGGGGGTATTGGGTTGGTCAGATTCATGTAATCGACGGAAACTGCGATGAAGCAACTCTACTGCTCAAGTCCCCAGGCCCTGCCAGTAAATACATTCATGGCTGCCTAGAGGTGAGGAGGGTCTGAATTGGTCACCATAAGCCATTCATTTACGCCATCGATGGGCTGTACGGCAGCTTGGTTGAGGCTACCCCGCCTCCCTGGGGCCTCGAGGCAGCGCCGTCTGAACCTATGATCCTTAGCAATCATCACAAATGCTGCAACAGGGTGGAGATGGTATTGCGCTCTTGTCCAAAAAAATAAAGACCGTCTTTCTACGAGGCCAATGTTGGCTGCATTCGGCAGCTTGCACTGGCTCAGGCTGGCCAAAGTATAAGAGCTCCACCACCCGCCAAAGCTGTTTCTTGGTCTTCTTTCCTTGCCCATCCGCATTCTACAACCAGATTGTGTAAACTCTTGTTCTTGCTCCTTAACCTTACCTTCCTCGAGAAACACCGCGAAAATGGTCAAGATTGCGATTGTCTATGTACGTTGTCCCAGCTCACCGAGCTCCCGCATCTAGCGACCTACATACCTACCTCCCTAGCTGTCCCCCACGCTACCCCTCCCTCTTCCGTCCGATCTGTTAGCTCTACAGCAACCTACCTACCCGCTGGCGTGCAATCAAAGCTTCAACTCTGCACATAACTCAAGAAAATTGCCTCTCATGACTCACCTCGCTGACATCATTTTGCCAGTATTCGATGTACGGCCACATCAAGCAGCTGGCTGATGCCGAGAAGCGCGGCATCGAAAAGGCCGGCGGCACCGCCGACCTCTTCCAGATCCCCGAGACGCTCCCCCAGGACGTCCTCGACAAGATGCACGCGCCGCCCAAGCCCACCGGCGTCACTGTCCTCGAGGACCCCAAGCAGCTACTCGAGTACGACGGCTTCCTGCTCGGCATCCCTACCCGTTACGGCAACTTTCCCGCCCAGTGGAAGGTATGACGACCACATTCTTCCCTCCAAACGTCAAAGACCTTAGGAACATGCGAGATCTAACCTGTTGTCTTACAAAAACAGACCTTTTGGGACAAGACGGGCCAGATCTGGTCCTCGGGCGGCTACTGGGGCAAGAAGGCCGGCCTCTTCATCTCCACCGGCACCCTCGGCGGCGGCCAGGAATCGACCGCGCTCGCGGCCATGTCCACCCTCACCCACCATGGCATCCACTTCGTCCCGCTCGGCTACGCCAAGGCCTTCCCGCAGATGGCCGACCTGAGCGAGGTCCACGGCGGCTCGCCCTGGGGCGCCGGCACCTTCTCCGCCGCCGACGGCTCCCGCCAGCCCTCGGCCAAGGAGCTCGATCTCGCCACCATCCAGGGCGAGGCCTTTTACAACGCGGTCAAGGGAGCCTGAATGCATGGCAGTGATGCTGAGGGGCAGCGGAGGAACGAGCCGGCGGCTGGTGCCGGCAGCCAGCCCGCGAACGGGGCTGCGGCGAGACAGGAAGCGGCTGCAGGGGGAGAAAAGAAGTCGAAGGAGGGACCATGTGGTTTGCCAGTCAAGTGTGTTATTCTATAATAAGCCTTTTAAAAGACCATTTATGATGCAAGATTTAGAAAATGATGCCGATAATGCCATCCAAACTGAACCCTTTTGCCTTGCATTCCGAGTCACTTATACCTATTCCTCGGCGCTCCTTTGCTTGTTTCGCCTGGTCTCTGGGTGGTTTGCCGTGAGACACTCGGAAGAATTTTGGTTGGGCTATAAATCATATGTGCATCCATCTCATTCAAAGCGCAACAACTCCTCGTACGCGACATTTGTCAATGACATTGACAGTACTTGACTCTCATCTTCGGAAACTGTGACAGTGTATCGGTAGCTGAAGACATTGACTTGGCCGTTGGCAACCCTGTATCTACCGTGTGACTCCATAACAAGGGTAGAGACCTCGTGCCAGGTGTCGCAAAAGCCGAGAAACGACCTACTACTGTCGTCCCCTTTTAAGTAGTGTTAGACTCAAAGACTGAGAGAAGAGAGAATATCTCCGTCAAGTATTTGTTGGGATCCCCAGAGTGCCGATGAGATCTGCTGCATGCCAGTCATCGTCACTTTTTGTGTCGTTGCTTTATCGCAACATTCAGCCAACATTCTAGATGTGGCCAAGAAGGCAGAACAACTTTCACAACAGTCCTGGAAGGCGAACCGGAAAAATCATCAGAGGACGACAAAAATTACAAGAACGGCAGGGAAAGTTAGAGTAATGAAAACGGATTTGTCAGCCATTGATGAATGTTGAAGTCGTGACAAAAGGATGAAAAACAAAAAAAAAAAAAAAAAAAAAAAGGATAAAATTGATGATTCCAACCACGCTCCCAAAAAACTCCGCCAGAAATGATGCATTCTTTCGTTGGACAGTCTATTCCCTGTTTTTACCAACGAAGATTTTCACTATAATGATTTAATCCAAGACCAACACTATAATTTCACCTCTTAAACAAGTTTGTCTCGGAGCCGGAGCGCGTCTGCAACTCGCCTACGAACAGCGGGCTCGCGTCCTCCTCGACCGGCGCCACGTGGACGTCGCCTCCGTAAATCTCAACCGCCGATATGAGGGGCATCACCAGCATCAGCATGGACAGCAGCTGTCCGAAGCTCCACTGCCTCTCGTTCTCGTCCGCCAGCACGACCGAGGGCTTGCCAAACGCCGACGACAGCAAGACGACGCGGACCGCCGCGCCGACCGCGACGGCCGTCATGACGAGCAGGCCGGCCACCTGCACCGTCTTGTACCAGCGCTGGGCGCGGGTGTGCAGGTACCAGGTGGCGAGGCCAAAGGTGACCACGTTGCCGACGACGACGGCGATGGTGCCGACGTACGACAGCGCGCCGGCCGCGCCGGGCGGCTTCCCGAACGCGGCGTCGCCGTCCCAGACGCAGGCGACGGGGAGGGTGGAGACGGACATGCCGCGGGAGACGACCTGGAGGACGAAGACGCCGGAGACGCAGGAGAGGACGAGGTTGACGAGCATGAGGAGCTGGCGCAGCCAGCGGAGGACCCAGCCGCGGCGGTAGTCGCGGGCGAGGGCGAGCAGCGCGGCGTTGTGCGTGGCCATGGTCAGCAGCGAGAGCATCCAGACGAGGAAGAAGTGGTAGGGCACGAGCGACCGCATCTTGGCGAGCGCGACGGACTGGATGCCGATGCCCTGCACGATCTGCGAGTCGCTCAGGCCGTTGAGGAGCTTCCGCCGGACGGTGCTGGAGCGCCCGCGGACCTGGGCGGCGACGACGCTGGCGGAGAGGGCGAGGGCGAGCACGGCGGTGATCATGAAGGAGAGGAGGATCTGATAAGGAAGGTTAGGGAGATTTCCTTTGGATGGGAGAGAGGGGGGGGGGGGGGGCAGACGTACGCCTGTGCCGGCGACACCAGGCTCGCTGGGCGCCACGGGCGGCGCGACTGTACAGTCGACCATGAGTGTGTTTTCCGTAAGATTCCAAGAGTATTGAAGACTGGATAATTTTTTTTTTTTTTTTTTTTCGTGTAGGAAACACGTTCGCAAAGTAGCAATCGCGTCGAGAACAGACGCAAGGCAGAGACGCCTGTCGACTATGAAAAAGTCGTGTGCAGCCTACCGATCACGCCGTTGTGCACGCGCGACGCTATGCTACTTTGTCACCCAGGACACGAGGTTCGCCTTCCAGGCAACATGGAGACTTATTACCGTACCAAGGCAATAGTTGGTGAACAGGAATGACGTTTTGTTAGCTTTTTGTGTCAGGGGTTCACCAAGGGCTCCAGAAAAGTCGCGGCCCCTTGCCAGCGTCTATACTTGATTGGCTTTGAGTTGCTCGTTGCCTTGTTTCATCTTTTTTACCAGTCTCCCTTTGACGGCTTGGATGGCGTGAGAGAATAAGAATATTTGTCCTTTGGTCTGAATATTCCTGCCAGTAATTCATTCAGTTTTTTCAATATTTTTCTTTCTTGTACAATATCGCTACCAACTTGTGTCCCTCATCTGATAAGGTTGCTGTGGATACATACATACCATAAATATGTACATGTACATACATGACGGCCAAAATCAAGAAACTCGGCAAATGCCAAATGCGCCGCCCGCGAATTATGCCTGTACTGGAATACGGCCTGTCGAGCTGACGGGTTTCATGCGTGACCGTTTCACAATTCAGAGCACATCTTCACTAACAAGTCAGCCACTCATTTGGCCTGCTGACAAGCTTCAATATGGGCTGCATAAAATGGCTGGCCACCGCATAACCCAATCTGAACTTATTTCGAGAAGCAATGCATGACCCTTGAAGTGATAGCATTGCTTCTAACCTCCCCCAATAGCAAGCTCGGTAGGTATCTCGTCGAGGGCGTATGTAAATCGCCCCACAACTTGCAGCCCGATGTGTAGGGTACCTTTTTGGAACTTTGGCGGCGGGGAAATGTCTTCCTGTTCCCCTAGTAATTTTGGGTTTCAACCAGCGTCCTTGGTTCCTAAATTTCTCCATGTTATAAACCGCGGTTGAAAATGAAGCAGCCCTCACCTGCCGAGATCTGCGCTTCCCAAGAGGGCAGGTTGCGTGGTCCTGTTGTTGAATGCTACCTCTGGGTAGCTTGACTATCCCTAACTACAGTGCGTACGTAGCACGTCTGCATATGCACGGTGATGGATTCTGCAACTGGCGCAAATTCTCCGGATTAGTCCTTGCCATTTGAGCCCAGAAAGCCTCATGGCATAGAGGTTACGTCTTCAGCACCGCTCAGTGGCCGAGCGCCGCATTTAAATGCAACGAGGGAGGCTGCCCAGGATCTTGCACAGTATGGGGTCAGGTACCGGCACTGTCAGTCCATCAGCTGCCGCGATATCCGGGGACCGGGCCGCCAGAAGACTCGACGTAAATCGACAACGCCTACCAGTTACTGGGTGTTTGTGCCGGGGGAAAAAGTCAAAAGACACCTCACCTGAGCTCGATCTACGCTTGCTGCATGCACGGTCTACAAGGAGATGACAGCAGCAGCTGCATCTCGCACGCAACGTCAGCCCCCCCGGCATGGTAGTGCCGTGGGACGTTGCAGCGTTGGCTTGAAAGAGCCAGTTAGCTTCCGCCTCAATCGAGGGGCCAGCATCGAGTTGCATTCAGCTTTGCTGCAAGCTGGATTGAACGTACGTTTAGCCATGGACGTGCCGATGACGGGGTTGGTCAGCTTGACAGCGGGCGAGATGAGCGGCTGGTGCGCGTCTTGAGGTGATTGGGGGTATGCGTGGCATGGGTACAAAACATCGAGACCTCTCGTCTCTTTGTCTTTACATTTTCTCTTCAAGCTATCGAATACGTCGAAACCCGAGAACAACGACATCCCTTCCCGACGCAAACACCCACGTCCGCAACGATGTCCGGCGCCAACGGCACAAATGGCCGACATCCTGCCCGGAGTCGCTCCGCCAGCTCTCCCTACCAGTCCGTCCAAGACTACCTCTCAAACGTTGCCAACTTCAAGATCATCGAATCCACCCTGCGCGAGGGTGAGCAGTTTGCCAATGCGTTCTTCGACACTGAGACCAAAGTCAAGATGTCCGTCCTGACCCCTGACAGTCCGGAGAGGTTCCCAACATTGTATATCTAATGTTGTTTGGTTCTAAAAACAAACAGTGCCAAAGCTCTCGATTCTTTTGGGGTCGACTTTATTGAGCTGACTTCGCCCGTCGCCTCGGAGCAGTCGTTCAAGGACTGCAAGACTATCTGCAGCCTTGGTCTCAAGGTACGTGCTTGCCGCCCGATCCAACCACACAAGCGTCCTAATTTTTTTGAAAATAGGCCAAGATCCTCACCCGTATGTACTCGAAATTTACAATCCGCTGCATTCATCTGAATACATCTAATATTTCTCTCTTCTCTAATTCCACAGATGTTCGTCTGAATATGGAGGATGCCAAGGCCGCTGTAGCGTGAGTTTGTCGAGCAGAAAGGTCGCACTCGAGGCTAACGGATCCAGTACTGGTGTAGATGGCGTCGACCTCGTTATTGGAACTTCCAGCTTCCTGCGCGAATTCTCACATGGCAAGAGCATGGCCTATGTCCACAAGACGGCTCTCGAGGTCATTGAGTACCTCAAGGGGTCTGTTACCACTGCGACTCTGTTGCGACTTACTGGCTTTGAGCTGACACGTCTGTCATCCCATCCAGTGAGGGAGTACAGGTTCGGTTCTCGTCCGAGGACTCGTTCCGCTCCGACCTCGTCGATTTGTTGTCTCTATACAAGGCTGTCGATGCCGCCGGCGTCCAGCGTGTCGGTATCGCGGATACTGTGTGAGTTGTTACTTGCTATGCCTATTTCCATTGATAAAGACTCCATCTAGAACAAGAGATGCATTACTCTAATCGGGTCAATAGAGGCGGAGCCACTCCCAGAATGGTGTACGAACTCGTGCGTACCCTGCGTGGTGAGTCAATAAAGCGGAGCTATGATGCAGGTAAAGTGCTGTACTGATTCGGTTTTTAGGGGTCGTGCAATGCGATATCGAGACTCATTTCCACGACGATACCGGTATATCTACTGCATTTATCTGAAACGGAGCCATTGGCTAACCATTTCAGGATGCGCCGTCGCCAATGCTCATGCTGCCCTTGAGGCTGGTGCCACTCATATCGATACTTCAGTTCTCGGAATTGGTAAGTAAAGTCACACTGTGAGAAGACGATGGACGAGGTTATTCTAATAGCAAATACTAGGTGAGCGTAATGGAATCACTCCTCTCGGCGCCTTCATTGCACGCATGGTTGTCTCTGCGCCCGAGTACGTCAAGTCCAAGTATAACCTCAAGGAACTCAAAGCTCTCGAGACGCTGGTAGCCGACGCCGTGCAAATTGTAAGATTTCCTTGCAATCTCTGAGCTTGTAGTTGCATGCCACTTAACTTCATCTTTTATTCAATTTTGCAGAATATTCCTTTTAACAACCCCGTCACCGGCTTCTGCGCTTTCACCCACAAGGCTGGCATCCACGCCAAGGCCATCCTCAACAACCCGTCGACGTACGAGATCATCAACCCTGAGGACTTTGGCCTGAGCCGCTACGTATCGATTAGTAGTCGCATCACCGGCTGGAACGCCGTCAAGTCGCGTGTTGACCAGCTCGGCCTGAAGATGTCGGACGAGCAAGTCAAGGAAGTGTATGTGGACGTGCTTGCTGCCTACGTCGGTGCGGAGGAAAGGAAAATATGCTAACACACAGACGTGTACAGCACCACCAAGATCAAGCAGCTAGCGGACATTCGTCCACTGGCCATTGACGACACCGATTCCATCCTGCGCTCCTTCCACGCCGAGCAGGTGAAGGGCTGCGGCAGCTACTAGATGAATGAGAGGACTCGTGCTTTACAGATGAAGGATGATGTTGTGTGATTTCCTAGAAAACGGGGAGAGGAACATATCGGGACCGAAATTAGGGGCTGAGAACGTCGTTGTCCATCTGTAATAGTCGGCTCAAATTTTTGGACGAAAATTTTTATCATTCGCTTTGTCAACTGGTCCAAACGGAGAAGGTCTAGCAGTGCATGCCACGTATATGTGCGGATACTGCGTGACTAATAATGTGATGGATGTGCTTGACGTGGTAACACAAGAGCAATGTGATTATGCTGTTGGTGGTACAATATTCACATCACAATTGCGGGATATTCGAGGCTGACGACGATGTTGAAGTAGACGGCAGTTTAGTATGACGAGGAGGCGCTAATATACGAGACGTGCTGGCACCATGTACCTTGAAGCCTTGTTGTAGACCACTAACTAGGATGCAATTGATCAAAGCGCTGTTTCTCGGCAGATGATATACACGGCCAGTTTTCTGTAATAAGGCTCTGCGCATGACGAATTTCTGTATTTTCATGTCAAGTTTCTGCTGCCACGCGATGTGCCACAGCATTGGGTCGAGTCAAGTCTAGAACAAGCGGCGGAAGTCGCACAACGGGAGGCGAGCCGTCAAACTTTTTTTTTTCTCTTCCTTGACAGAGGCGGTATCACAGTTGCACAAAGGGAAAAGTTTCTCAGCGGCATTGTTGAAGAGGGACAAAGGCTGGGCTCATTGCAGGGGAGGCGGGGACGGGGCATGGGGATGCATGGGGATGCATGGACCTTTGTATGGTGTGCGGCAAAAGCACAGACTTGATGTGTCGGAGGTGAGTGAGTTCGGGCAGTTGTCAGTGTGTCGTGTGTACATGTACAGAGCGCAGCACATGACGATGGTGGTGAGATGTTTTGACGATGCGGAACGATTGAACCCTGCGGAGGCTGGTGAAACAAACCCAATCTGTACGTGATCCTGGACGGTGAGATGCATTTGCTGATCAATTCCAAAAAAAAAAAAAAAAAAAAAAAAAAAAAAAAAAGAAAATAAAAGGAAACCAAAAAAAAAAAAAAAGAAAATAAAAGGAAACCAAAAAAAAAAAAAAAGAAAATAAAAGGAAACCAAAAAAAAAAAAAAAGAAAATAAAAGGAAACCAAAAAAAAAAAAAAAGAAAATAAAAGGAAACCAAAAAAAAAAAAAAAGAAAATAAAAGGAAACCAAAAAAAAAAAAAAAGAAAATAAAAGGAAACCAAAAAAAAAAAAAAAGAAAATAAAAGGAAACCAAAAAAAAAAAAAAAGAAAATAAAAGGAAACCAAAAAAAAAAAAAAAGAAAATAAAAGGAAACCAAAAAAAAAAAAAAAGAAAATAAAAGGAAACCAAAAAAAAAAAAAAAGAAAATAAAAGGAAACCAAAAAAAAAAAAAAAGAAAATAAAAGGAAACCAAAAAAAAAAAAAAAGAAAATAAAAGGAAACCAAAAAAAAAAAAAAAGAAAATAAAAGGAAACCAAAAAAAAAAAAAAAGAAAATAAAAGGAAACCAAAAAAAAAAAAAAAGAAAATAAAAGGAAACCAAAAAAAAAAAAAAACCTGGAGGGTGAAATGCATTTTCTGAAAAATTCCAAAAAAAAAAAAAAAAAAAACGAAAATAAAAGGAAACCAAAAAAAAAAAAATAGACATGGGGACGTGCCATTCAAGACTTTTGCAAGATGGACAAAGGAAAGCGGAGAAGAAGAAAAAGGGGGAAAAAATGGCGGGAGTGAATAGCAGGACATGTTGAGGGAGTTGCGCGGAAGCCCTGTTGTCTTGTGTGCAGTCAACGGTATTGGTTGCACCCGGCCGCGGCTCCAGGTGGTGCAACGTGATTGTGCAACAAGGTTAGTAGCTAACTGGGAAGGGAAAAAAAAAGGAAAAAAAAAAAAAAGAGGGAAAGGAGGCAAGAGAGTTCGTCGATGAGGCAGGGTATGTACAACAGGGTCGGAGATGTGAGAGAAGAGGAACAAGACCAGTCTCAAATTCAGCAACGGCGCGAGCCAGGACAAGCAAGCACAGACGGATGTGCGCCGGGCCCCCGGACAGGAGGCCTAAGAATATAGGTTAGTTGGTTTATTAGCAAGGTATGGTGGCACTTTTTTTTTTTTTTTTTTTTTAAAGTAAGAAGGGGAAGAAGGTAAGGCTCTGAAGAGCAAAATGATCAGACGAGTGTCAAGTGTGTTTGCAGGAGGACATGGTGGTACAGGGCGGGCGGACGGGCCGGGGTGAAGGGGACGAGGGGACGAGGGGACGAGAGAGTACGAGAGCTGATAACTTGGTAGTCAAAGTTAGAGGAGGAGGACAAGGAGAGAGAGGAAACACGGAGCCCGAGCATTGGCTGGTCCGTGGCTATTTTTACGTTGTTATCATGTCCTCTGTTGTTCATGCCACGTAACCTTTATGCCAACGTTAATAATATGAGCTATGCTTCTATGCATTGCTTATGCAGAGGGGTTTTTCTGTAACAGGAACCGGCGCACTTGGGTTGAGTAGTGCTTGCAATGGCAATAAATAGAGTGATGATGGACACTGGACGCTGGACACTGGACACTGGATAACGGATACTGGATAACGGATAACGGAAAACGGAAAACGGATACTGGATCCTGGATACTGGATACTGGATAATGGATGGAGTGATATCCGTAGCGCCGCTGCAAGGCAATCGTGGCGCCAGGACGGGCTCCTGCAAGGGGGTGGGTACCTGGAATCAATCTATCAGGAAAGTGAACCAGTAATGTACCTAACAAGGTAAGTAAGTAGTTGGGGAGGTTAGCTAGTTAGGTAGTTTCGTAGTTAGTTAGTCAGTTGGTACCTAGTTATCGGGTAGTTACACTCTCCAAATCCAGTCGTTGCAATTACAATTAATTACAGGCTGTGTTGGGCATGTCAAATCTGGCAGAGACTGGCCGTTGCAGCCCTGTAAGCTTTCAGGCGACAACAATTGGTACCTGTTTGGCCTACTAACCTAGGTACTTACCTTAGCACCTGTCACGGAAAGAACTCCTGCCTGATTTGGACGCCGCCGCCGTTTGCTTCCCTCGTCTGTGGCTGCTGTGCCTGCCTGCCTGCAAGTACGCACAAACACACACAACACACACAACGCACACATACACGCACACGCACACGCACACGCACGCAACTCTCCATCTCCATCTCCATCGTCAACGTCAACGTCAAACGGTCCAACGATCTAGCGATCCTACGTTCCAACAATCCAGCATTTCAACAATCTAGCACCAATCGCCCATCGAGATGCACCAGCCATCATCCTCATCCATTCATTGGCCTAACACAGACCATCACACTCACTCTCCAACGGGTACAACCTAGCCCTCCGTCTACTCGCTCCACCCCCTCCCCTGTGGATAAACACACCTCCCCCGAGCCCTCACCTCCTCGTCCTCCTCTCCCGCAATGGAATGCTGACCACGTCGGAGAGTTGGTTGATTTCTGACCCGTCTCTTGCCAGCCTCGCGCCGTCGACATACCGCTTCACCAGCGGGGTAGCCATCGAGTGAACCGCGAGACCGAACAAGAACGCCGCCCTACCGGTCCAGGTTGAGACGTCCAGGTTGCCAATCACCACCCACCCACCTGAAGCCTCTTTGCTGCCTACTTTCTGCGTTTCGCTCGCCCATGGATATTCGCACCCCATATCAGTACCCTCTTCTCAACTCCCGGGGCCCACAGCTTCACATCGGTGGAAGAAACCATGGGTCCAGAGACAGACCAAGAGAAAACGGCAACATAACAGCACAGCATCCAACATCCAACATCCAACATCACCTCGTCTTCCCACAAGGACGGCATGCAGGCCAGACCAGCCCAAGCTAGGCCAGCTACTCAGCCACTGTGGTTGTCTCAGCCTCCGATGAAACACGCCCGACGATGCCAGAAACATATCCGGTCTGTGGCACGCAAAGAAATAAAACGAGTACAAAAAAAGAAACCCGATACCCGCCACTTGTTATCGCCTGTTTTTTTTATCTTTCGTCCTTTGATTTCGCTCTTCTTTGATTTGCCCACACCGGGCCGGCTCCAGACGCCTGACACCGCCGGGGGCCCCTCCCCACCAACAAGCAAGCAAGCACATACAGCGCCATACGCACATACACGCACACGCCCTCACCCTCGCCCTGCCTCGTCCGGAAACACCAGCCATGCAGCCGAAGCATCGCGAATTCGCCCGTCTCTCCCATGTCTTGCTTGTCTTGGGCATGATCCATCACACCCCTGCCCGACCATGCGGCCTCGCTAGTTACACACGCTCTCTCACATTGCGCGTTGCCGCCGCCGCCCTGCTTGCTATGCCACCTCCCGACTCTTGGGGCGTGTCCACCCCAGCTTTTGTCGTCGTCGTCCTCTTTTTATTAGTCGCACATCTCTCTCCTTGCTTGCAGCTGCAGGCCGCCCATCTGCGACTGGTATTAAAGTCCAGATCCGCCTCCGATCCAGTTACTTTTCTGGTGGACTCGGAAAACACGCCCTGTATCAGACAATCCATCCACTCGGATAGCTTTCCTGCTTAATTATTACATATTGCCTCCTCCTTGCTCTTTTCTTCCTTCTTCCCCTGTTCTCTCACCCTCCTCTTCCTCTATTGCTCTCGCGATCACGCATCTCCGGCCCCGCCAACAACCTGCCCACCGCAACAACGCATAGCAAGAGTCGACTCAGGACCGACGATACCACGTTTCGAGACCTTAACGTCCAAGTACCACGCGCATAGACGTGCATCATCTCCCACCATCTTTACACCATTTTCAATTTGACATCGGTTATCAAGACTGCTCGGACCGCCTGCATTTGCTCGTCACCCCGTTCAATGTCGTCCTCTACCATGGTTGCCTTGCCTAGTCCTCCTGGCGCTCATAAATATCGACGATCCAACGCCTCTGCTGCCGACTATCCAAGTCCCGAGTCTGTCCACGATAGCTACCAGAGGCGCCCGTCTTATCAACACAGTCCGCCACCTCATTATCAACACAGTCCGTCATCTCATTATCAACACAGTCCGTCACCTCATTATCAACATCAGCAACATCAACATCATCAACCTCAACAGTACCCGCAACACAGCCTCCACCACTATCATCACCCGACACCACAGCAATACCATCAACAACATCATACAAGTCACTCGCAACACATTTCATCTCCTCCACCACGAAATTCCCGACAGTATTATATGCCATCACCACAGTCACCACCAAATTCCGCCATGCCGTCCGGAATCGAACGTCTACCAAGCGCTGTTAAGAGCAAGGTCTATGGTGATTTAGACTACCAGTCTCTTATTCAGTTGTCCGGCACTAATCGATATTTCAACCGCACGATTGATCCTCAAAATATGGCCGACCCAGCTGACAAGGCTCAGTTCGTCATGAGAGCGGCCAAGGACTTCCCACAACACCGGCCTAGTGAAAAGGGCCACGACTACAAGCCTGGAAACTTTGAGTGCTATGTCTGCTTCCGAGTCCGCTCTCCCGAGCACTTTGACATGCTGCAACCCCAGCATGCGTATGTCGACGCCTACGGCCAGCTGGTGACGGATCGCGACCCTCAGCCCGGTCGAGACAGGAAAATTTCTCTGCGACGTTTTTGCATTGAGTGCGGAGTTCGCGAAGGTCTCCACGCTCCTTTTGACTGCCTCACCACTCGCACCGGCCGCGATCTCTGGGTGTGCAAGTGCCGACGGATTTGGGCCAAGCCAGCCTGCCTGCGGTGCCCAGACTGCCGTGCAGACTGTCCTCTGCGACCCAAGAAGAAGTATGGCTTCTAGACTCGCCATAGCTTTACACTCCACCTTGTATTCTTTGCACTTTTGTTTTTTTGGCGTTACGGGGTGGTCAATCCACCAAGCACCGTCGACATGTTGATCGGCTATTGTTTTGGTTAGTTTGGAAAAAAGAGTTATACCTGTGAGTCAAGCAGGCTTCTGGAAAGTCATGCATTGGAGCCAACATATGGTTAGTTTTCTGTTTGGGCGGGTACAATACACTGGCATAAAACTGTTGAGACATGCAGTTTATTGAGGCGTTGGCTGTTTTTTATGTTTTTTATGGATGGTTTTGGCAACAGGGGATGAAAATAGATGTAACAAGTAAATGAAAACCTTGTACATGACGTGTTTATACGCCGGAGCCTGTGAATCAAATCAGTTTGAAAAGGCAAACAAGACTATGGTTTTCTCGATACTCGGTCGTTTCTCTTATTTTGTCACTCCTCACTTCCTTCCTCGCATTGCTCAACCCGCTCGCCCTCCTCCAAGCGCTATCTCCTCCTTAACATACCCTCACTTTTAATGAATACTCCCTCACCTGGAACAATGGACACCGGTGCCGCCGCCTTTACCTATCCCACACCACCAACGACGCCAGAGAAGCCCACAATACGAGGACCATCATCACCATCATCAGCGCCGCCGCCGCCGCCGCCGCCACCACTCGGCAAACCTTTCACCATCCGGCCCTCCCCGACCGGCGGTCTCGGAGCCTTTGCCACCCGGCACCTACCCCCCGGCACGCCCCTCCTCGACGAGACGCCACTTCTCCTCTGCCGTCGCGCCGACATCTTCCTCGCCTTCTCGCGCCTCCGCCGACGCCGCCAGCGCAAGGTCCTGACGCTACACGCGAACCCCCACGTCAAACCCGGCACGCCGTGGCTAGAAGCCGTCTGGGACACCAACAGGTAACGTTGTGCTTCCCCCCCCCCCCCCCCCCCCCCTGGGCCTTCCGGGGGGAAAAAGGGCCGACTTCGGGGGGGGGGGGGGGGGAAACAGCTTCGCGACGGGGGCAGAGGGGAGGGAGGCGGGACTGTTTCGGATCGCGGCGCGGTTCAACCACGCGTGCGCGCCGGGGGACAATGTGCACTACGCGTACGATGGGGAGAGGGGACGGCTGAGGCTGTGGGTGAAGGAGGAGGGCGGCGGCGTGGAGGAAGGGGAGGAGCTCAAGGTGTGCTATGGGAGGGGGAAGACGCCGGCGCTGCTGTATCGCTGGTATGGGTTCCGGTGCAACTGTGGTGTGTGCGAGGGCGTGAGCGACGAGGACATGAAGCAATTCTCACCCAAGTGGTGATTTCTCTCTTTTTTTTTTGATCTTCTTATTTGAATTTCTTGTCTGTTTTGTTTCTTTTCGAGCGGCTTCACGTTTTTGAATTACATCTCTTGGAAGCGGGTGTTGAAAGCAAAGATGGGAAAATGATAGGGGGCGTTTTTGCATTCGTTTGCTACAGATGGATACTCTGGCTACATATAATCATTAATTATACTTGCTCCTCTACTTTGGCCGCATTCTAGAAGACGTGCGTTTCTTTCTCTCGCTCCAAGCCCATCCGGGCTTTTATAACATCGACTCTTGTCAACTCTTGCATAAGCCCATCAGTCTCGCCATCGGAATACCCGACGAAGCCGTCCTCGTCGATCCTCGGGCCCGACAGTCGGCTCAAACACCCACGCACCAGACTCGGCCTTGGCCAGCGCAATGCCATGGCGGCCAAGCTCATCCAGTCCTTTATGGGTATCCATCTTTCCCGCTCCGAGTTGCAGAATATCGGGGTGAATGGAGGTGAAAAGCATAGGCATGGAATCGCCCTTCCAGATCGCGACGTCGTCGCGAACCCCGGCCAAGATGGTGGCAAAGAGATAGTATACGCTGACAATGAGACACAAGGGAGGATAAATCATCCAAAACCACTTCACCTTGACGAAATTGGCCAGTTTCGTGGCGCTCCCCTCGTATTTGCTGCCGTCATCATCTCTCATCTTGCCATGCCGCCGAAACTCGTTGCTGAGACTAAGTGTCAGTTGCTCCATCCACTCTGACATTTCCGAGATTCCATCATGGATGGCTTCAGCCCAGTCGGAAGAGAATTTGACGCGGCCCGCATTGTCCTCATATGATCCGTCAGTCAGCCCGTCCATGAACTTGCGAATTGCCTCAACCGCACGAGTCGAGATGGCGTGCCTTGAGCGCTCAAGAGTGTTCATTTCGGCCGGGAGGTTGACAAAGACATACTCTTTCAGATGGGCATTCGTTGCGTCTTCTATGCGGGTTTCATTCCATATGGTGGTGACCTTTTGGCTGAGATGGCCATCATTCATGGCTGTGTCATACGCTTGTATGCATGCCCACAGAGCACACTCAAAGGCCGTGGAAGTTGGTCTCGATTTGTACTCGGAAGCTGCTACTGTCTCGAAAACTGACAGATAAGCCGTCATGCCCTGGTCTTTGAATGACGGGTGGTCCGCGATTGGCCTCACCCTGAAGGCCTCGTTGCCATCGCCGTGCACGACGATGACAGAGGTGCTAGGAGAAATGGAATGAGTACAGCCTTTACCGTTGCATTCAACAGTCACACTCTTTGGCTTGCATTCGCCGCAGACAGCCAACGAAGGAAATATGGGCCAGCTGCAGTTGCCAGTATCACAAGACGGAATTAAAACTGGTATCTCGTTGGCAATGATGCCGGTGTATATGGCCGCTTTCGTTGAGAGTTGAAGACTCAGGCCTGGAATTTATTAGCAAGTGTCATGTTCGAGTCTTGAATCAAAATACTTGTGCTCGAATCTCGCTGCTCAACATTATCCCAATAATCGCTGCGGAGATTCGCCGGCGCGGATCGCTCAGTTTCACTTTTGAAGATGACAGGTTTCGCGACGTAGTCGACCATTTGCTGCGAGAAGGTTTCAAAGCCGTGTGTGATTATTATGATGGCTGCACCGATACAAGATAGATGTCTAGTCACAATACCAGTTAGCAATGCCAGAAATTGACAACACGACATGCCGTCTTACAGTCCCTTCATGCGCCATATGAGAGCCACGCTGCCAAGAAAGCCGCGCGAAGCCTCATCAAAGAGTTTAAAGTCTTCCAGACGAGCAACGGTGTGGGTGCGCCTCTGGTGAGATTTGGAAATCCAGATCCAGGCGCACTGCGAGATGCAAGCCTCGACGATATTGCCCATGGCAACGCGGGAGAGCGTGACGAGGGCAATGATCACCATGTCGAGATCAAGGCCAGGTGACAGGGCGGGAACAAGCTTGCCGTCGCAGTACTAGAGCACGACGCAGAGGATGGCAATACTGAGGCCGCATATGATGGCCGACTTGTACTCGTCTGCCCACCATTGGAGCGCGATGAAATAGGCTCGTCGACCACGCTCTATCTTTTCACTGATAAGGGTATGTTCTTCTTCTGGCGGGATATTCTCCTCGTCGGCCGGGCCATCGTGATTCAAGGGCAAACTCGGGGAACGGCTTGCAGCGATGGACCTGCGATGCCTCGGGCATCGCTGTGTGTTGGCATACATGTCTGTGGCCGGGGAGTGTAGGGGAAAGGAGCTCATGAAATATATCAAGGGCAAGTTGAAGCATGTTGTTGGTGTCAAAAAATTTATGAATAAGAATAGTCATGACAACAATAATAATAACAATAATTCCGAGGCGGGTCTCTTACAGGATGGATGGCAATGGCAAGCAAGATTGATTGATGGAAGGAGGGTCTCCCTGGCCTGGGACGTCCCAGCTCGCAGCTCCCTCTCTTGTCAAAAACTCGCGCTACACGCCAGCTCAAAATTGCCATTGGGACAGTTGGATTTCGAATTAAAAAGGAGATTTAGTTTTTACTAGCTACTAACTATTATTATTCATGAGCCCAACCGTGGCGCATTAATCCGTCACATCACATCATTTGGAACTTTAGTTGCAAAGTCGATTTACCTCAGCTACCCACTACCCCACTCTTTCTAACTAGAGTTGGATAAATGATAAATACCTACGTCAATCTCCCTCCCTTGTTGATCAATCATCATAGCCAGCCAACTCCAACTCCAACTCCTAAGCCGCCCTAATAAACCACAAGATTATGCCATCATGACCGGATTGCTACACACGGGATGGAACGTGACCAAGTTTTCAAGTGGCTATCGGACGTTGAGAGAAAAGCGGCCGTAGAGAAGAATGACAAGAATAACAGTGGCAACAAGAACAAGGCCGACAACGGGGCCAACCGTGACGACGGTAACGCGCGCAAGAGACGTCGCCTTAATATCACAACGCCGCCGCCTTCCTCTTGCGAGACGCGCCGCCACGATGTGGTGAACGGCATGGCGTCGGCCGTGCGAAGCGACGCGGCATTCAGCGACGCGGCATCCAGTTCTGCAGCATCCGCCTCCAACTCCAACAAGCGACCTTTCGCTGATGAGACACCGCGAGCGACGAAGCGTCACCCACAGCCGCCAAGTCTGTCCAATGACTCCCTTGCGTCAGACCAGTCGCCAACGCCTTCTTCGAGGCCATCTATAAGCGCGTCGTATAGGGAACAACGCCGGTGGCTCGAGGTCAACACGGCCGGATTTGAAATGCGCGCGCTCGACTACTTTGAGAATATGCCACCCGACCTGGTAGCACTAATCCGGGACGTCAACGCGCTGACCGACGGCCGGGGTATCGTGGCAAAGTCCATGCAGGCGGCGTTGAGCGAGGCCGCCGAGTCTGACGCGCGCTTCCTGTGGGCGCTGGACGACTACCGGTTTGTCAACGACTCGGAACCGGCTACGGCAGCCAGATGCACACCCACGCCAGATGAGGTCTGCCAGGTGGCCGAAGCGGCCATTGAGTGCGAGACCTACGGTCATCCCGAAGCGAGCTGGAATATGGAAGTTCATATGACCGTTTTACGTCTGGCGTTCCGACCAGGGGGTACACGCCGATTTACGCACTTAGTAAACGTCATAGGTTGGCATGTCACCCTAAAACTTGCTTTTATCAAGTCTTCACACTAGCTAATGCAGTATAACAGCACAACCGCTACTATTATGCCTCACTATGGTATCCCGACCATCTCGAAGAAGGTTGACTTTTGCGTCTACATTAACCCCCAAAACGACCCACAACTATCACCTGAATTCCGGGCCGGCGTCGCCGCCGCGCGAGCAGCACTGCCCAAGACTATTGTGGGTTTCACCGACTTTGAGCCACTGTACGACCGCTTCGTCGCGTTCAGTATCGAGTCGAAAACGCCTAGCGAGAATGTCGAAGAGGCACAGCTACAACTAGGCGTGTGGGAAATGGCGCACTGGACGTTTCTGCGCCGGCTACAGGCGTTGCGGAGCGTGGGCCGGGTTCCCGCGGATTCGACAACGAGAGGTAATGATGCCGTTTTGAGGGACGGCACAGCAACATCCAGCCATGCACGAGAGTCTACCACTGCGAAGCTTCCTACCTTCCTGCCGGGCATCTTCACTCATGGCCATTACTGGTACCTTGTTTTTACCACCATGGAAGGCGACGAGACGGTGTTGTGGCGCAGGATCCCGATTGGTTCCACGGAGAATACCAAAGGCGTATATCAGATAGTCAGTGTGCTGCAGCGCCTAGGACGGTGGGCGCGCGACGTGCACTGGTCGTGCCTGCAGGCCATGATTGAAGTTATACCGGCGGTACAGGACCCATGACCAGACGTAGAAGTGATGGAGTGGACATGGGAAACAGATTGTTTATCGGTGGTGCGGTTGACGAGTAAATAAACCCGGGAAAACACTGACATCCCTGCATCGCATGTATTTGATTGTCCCGTTGAGCTACACTTTGACAGGTGTAGACACCATGAGCTCCAGAAGACTAAAGGCAACCTCGGCAGCCGCCAGCGCCGTCGTCGCCGCATTGTTGTCGTACGGCGGCGCAACCTCGACGACATCTCCTCCGATTATGTCCAGCCCCTCCAGACCGGCCAGGATGGTGCCCAGCTCGCGCGAGGACCACCCTCCCGCCTCTGGCGTCCCTGTCGCTGTTGTGTGGCCCCTCTTGTCAGATGCATTGGGTTCCGGCGCGAAGCGGGATGGACTAAAGGGCACACTTACCAGGAGCAAAGGCAGGATCGAGCACGTCAATGTCGACGCTGATGTAGACGCGCGTGCCCTTGACGCTCTCGCGGATGCGGTCGATGACGCCGCGGATGCCGATGAAGTCAATGTCGCGCGCGGTGATGCTGTGGAAGCCGCACTCCTTGTCGTGGCGCATGTCGGACTCGTCGCCGACGAAGGCGCGGATGCCGGCGTGGACGGACGAGTTGAGAATCAGGTTCTGAGGGGATGTTAGAAGAAAAAGGATTGTTCACGTGCTGGACAACAAGTAGGACAAAGACGGGGGCCTAGATGGTTGCGTTACCTCTTCGTGGGCGAAATGGAGAAATGTGCCGTGGTTCAGGGCGCTTTGCTGTTGGTTAGACTTTGCGGTGTCCTTTAGACAAGGACTTGGGAACAAACTCACGCATAGTCGGATATGCCGCCACCTAACATGCACAGTTAGCATCTCGAGTAAGAAGTAGAGTTGATTACAAAAAAGAAAAAAGAGAAAAAGAAGAAAATCACCCACCTAGCTGCTTCGGATCCCAGGTGTCGATGTGGCTGTCAAAGTGAACGACCGACACGGGGCCCCAGTGCTTCTCCGTCGCCCGCAGCGCGGCCAGGGTCGTCGTGTGGTCGCCGCCGAGCGTGATGATGCGCGGGACGCCCGACTTTGCGCTGCTCTTGGCCGGCCGGCCCGAGATCTTCCTGTGCGCGAGCTCCAGCGTCCTGAGCGCATGGCGGTTGTCCAGCCACGTCATCTTGGCGTCGCCGCAGTCCACGACTGTCGCCCAGTCCCTCAAGGCATCGCGGCCTAACAGACGTGAGTCCATCGTTTCAATGTCAGCATAAGCTTTTTTTTTTTTCTTTCTTTCTTCTTCTACACAACGCGGCAAATTGCAGCAAGCAACACGTACCGGTGTATACGCTGAGCCCGTACGTCTTTTGGTTGCTGCCGAGGCGGATGGCCGCCGGGCCGAAACGGGCGCCAGGACGGCCTGTCGTCGTCTTTGGATGCAAATTGTCAGTCCAGAAAACATGGAATGTAACGGCGAACCCGGTGCGAGCTCTCTTTGGCTACCGTGAGAAGAAAAAAAAAAAAACTCACCGTGTCGTGCGGGGCGCCGAGAATGGCAATGTCGTACCGCGAGGCTTCCGAGTCGTCGTCGGCGAAGCAGTCACGGATCGGCAACGTCGCGAAGCCGGTCCCGGAAAGGAACGGCATCTGCATCACCGAGACGTCCCCGTCGTTTTCCCCATCACTGAGCCAGAAGCGCACCTGCTGCGCCCCGGGATTGTTGTAGTCGTACGCCGAGAGGCCGGCGACCCCATGCGCGAGAGAGGCCCAGGCCACGAGCTGCCAGCAGAGCATGATGATGCACAGAGTGCAGAAACAAATGGAAAAGAAAAAGAAAAAGAAAGAAAGAAAAGGCAAAAGGCCGCACCCAACACCCAACAGGAAGAAGGAGAAAAATAGAGTTCACCCCAGGGTCCCCTACAAAGGGGAGACAAGGGCTTTGTTTGACTCGCTGTTTGCTAAACTGGGCGTGGCGTAGGTTTGTACATGGTAGTTTGGCCAGCACCAGCGCCGACCTTATCCTACAATGTAACTTAATTCCCTTGGGTGGGGGGGGGGGTACAGTGCCCGAGGTGTCACAACCATTTCGGCCCTTTCTCGCACATGGAATCCTGAAAGGCTGACGGACATGTTGGGAATAATAGGAAGATGAGTGTCGGGGGTCGTCGAAAAAGCTTCGTAGGTAGTCGGTAATGTGACAGACATCCTTCACTCAAGGTTGCATGCTGCATGTACCACGAGCCGCTCTGCATACAGCATGCATGCATGCAGACCATGCAGACACAGACATGCTTCGCGTAACCAATGTCGGGTATGCCGCATGACGAGTTGCTGCCAAGACGAACTGAGTTACCGACAAGGCATGTGCTTCGGATGCGGTTTAACCCGTCGAGACTATACATCATCATTATCTGTACAACGTTGGACTGTATGTATGTACCGTAGGCGCGGACGCCTGAGACAGCGACTTACACGAGACTTGGCCGTCACCAACCAGACAGTAGCAATCAATCAATGCCTTGCCAATACTGGTTAGTTTTCATACGGACATAATACGGCGCTGTATTGATGCCAAATCCGGACCCTTGTTTCAAAAATTCCTAGACTTGCATCACTGCATGTATGTATTATCACGGCTTGACCGGCCACTGGCCACATCCCATCTATAGAGCACAAGGTTAATCTGTTTCTCGCCCATAAAAGCCAAGAGCCCAAACGCCCCGAAACACCAGACACATGCTAAAAATTGCCGCCATTTTGTATTCACCTCATGACTTTTGCTCC